>PVIU01002305.1:0-175840 GCA_004026605.1 Ondatra zibethicus
AGAGAAGCGTTGGAAAATCCAACAATAGGTGAACTTCAAGGCCCACGTGAGATGACAGTAAATTCAAGAGAGAGCTGAGATGGAGGAAGTGTGACAGGCAGGGAGGAGGAGGGCTGAGCTTCAGGAGGGTGCAGAGTAGAATGGGAGTCCTGGTCAAGTTCTGGAACCTGGGGCTGGGAATATGTGTGGTTGTGTGTTTTGTTACTATTCCTAGAACTGTACATATATTATAGATGCATGGGTATAAGACTCATATTCATACATAAATGTTTTATGGGGTTTGGGGTCTTATAAATGTAAAAGTAGATCGCTGTATGATCTGTGTGTCATACATTCTTTTGCATCCATGATACTACGCAACTACAAAGTTTGTGAATTGGGACAACAAGATGGCCCAGCAGTAAAGAAGCTTCCTGCTAGTCTGATGACCTGACTTTGACCCTAGGGACCCACATGATAGGAGACAATCCACTCCTGAAATCTGTCCTCTGCGCTCCGCACGCACTCCATGGCATGCACACGCCCCGACATAGGAACGCACACAGAAATAGAGGAGTAGGAAATATAAATAAATACAACAAGAAAATAATCTGGAAAAACATGCTGCGTCTTTTAAATATTCTCTATTCACATGCATGAAAGAATCTATAACATTATCCACATTACCTGATTACTTTCTGTATGCATGTACTTATTAAAGGTAATCGTCAGCCTCCATCTTCAACTTGATGGAAATTGGAATCACCATGGAAACAAACCTCCTGCTGTATCTATGACAGTGTCTTACAGAGAGGCTTGAGGGAGCAGGGAAACACGCCTCAGTGTGGGCAGCAATATTCCAGGGGAGCAATCTGTTGACAGGGGTTGGGGTAAGGAGAAGGTGAGTGGACTAGAGGCGCTAACCCCTCTCTGATATCTGACTGTGGACAAAGCGTGAGCAGCTGCTTCAAGTCCTGCTACCGTGACATCGCCATCTTTAACTGAAAGGCAGAAGAAACTCCACATTGCTTGCTAATTAATACGTTTTGGATGTTCATTCACCTTCAAATTAAATCCGTGATTCCTAGTTCACACCTTTCTGATGTTCCCCTACCAGACACTTTTCTTGCACTCTCATATTCCTATTCAGGTGGAGTTTCAACCTTCCTGTTAAGAAAACACTATCAATTCCAGGTTAAAGTCTACCACTGCAAGAAAGAGTATTTTTTACAATAGCAGGAATAGAAACCTAAAATATCTAATGTTTTAACATATGTATCTGTTCTGGATAGTATGTTTTTGTATGTATGTTGTGTTACCAGAGTGTAATTACCATAGGTGAAAAATTATCTATTGCTAGATTTAAAAATTCACTATCTGAATTAAATAAAGTTAAAATAACAAAAAAAAAAAAAGAAAACACTATCAGCCGTCCTCGTTTTAGCCTGGTGTCTCCTAGTCTTTCGTTTCCTTTCAGCTACAGTAAGAGCTTTCAAGTGTCAACAGGACATGTTCAATACACTTGCGAGAAAAAAACACCCAGCAGATGCTCTAATGTAACAAAAACCCAAGTGAAGCTAATGACACCCACATTGCCTAACACTAGTGAATATTTAAAATCAAAGTAACAGGCCCCAGTGTTGAACTGATAACTCAACAGTGGAGAATTCACAGAAGTCTAATCATTTCCTAAGATAATAATTAGTAGGCATTTAGTGAGGGACAACTATGGAATGTTGTAGGGAATACCTGAGGTTTTTAATATCACCAAGGTAACAACCTATGTAAGTATAAACTGTTTCAGTCAGAAGCAGGTGGATCTCTGAGAGTTCGAGGTCAACATGGTCTACGTACGAAGTTCCAGACAGGCCTACAGAGAGAGATCTTGTCTCAAACATGGCAAAAGCAAAAGTGCTTTAGTTCAGCAAAACTTTATAATTATGAAAATTGGACATGAGATCTCAGTTGAATATAATAATTCCATTTACTAAACAGTCTAGATTGGTCTGTCCAGTGAGGAAAGCCCAGATCTTTGCAGTCAGAATTCCTAAGTAATTCAAGTTTTTCACCCTTACAAGGATTTAGGTGCTTGGCAACTGGCCTGAATGCCCTCCATTACCATCTCACAGTTTCTGGTTCACTTAAAGCCAAAAGCCAATTCTGGTTATGGTAGCTCGGATCTGTAATCCCAGCCTTTTGGAGGCTGAGATAAGAGGCTCAAGAGTTGGAGTCAGACTGGATCTCCAAGGAGGCCATATCTCAAAACAAAAGAAATAAGAACTCTCTACCTAGGATTCATCTTTTTAAGTGTTCTGACAGACCAAAGAAAAGGATGAAGTGTGTCAGGGCAGCCAACAGAGAATGTTTGCGAACTCTCCATGGGCAGCTCCGATGGATTCAGGCACCACATTCTCAAGAGCAATTTAGTGTCTTGCCTCTCCTTCTCATAAAAGGAAGGAAAACGATACTAGACATCACCCAATAAGGAAGTAGATTCTTTCCAGTTTGTTTTATTTGGAAGGAAAGGAAGTATGGGATGCAATAAAACTCTCAATAAAGTCACGACCTTGTCTGGAGGAGGAACTATGCAATTTTATAGGAAACAATGGCATTTGCAGTTAATTTAAAAGATGCTATAATGAGAAAGTGGGTGTGTGAGTGTGCGCGCGCGTGCGTGCGTGCACAAGTGCGTATGTGTGCTGGGTATGTTTGTTTTGTGTGGGTGTGTGCGCACATGTATGTGAGTGCATGTGGAGGGCAGAACCACCCAGCTTTTATATGAAGGCAGGAAATCCACATTCAGTTCTCCGGCTTGTGTGTCAGACTCTCTGCTGACTGAACCATCTCCCTATTCCTGGAGATATTTTTTTCCTTTAACAGAGGTTCATGTTGGTACAAAGCAAATCTCATCGTGTTGCAATTGTCTTTCCTTTTATGTCCTCTTCCATAGTCATATCAAGATCTACTGAAATCCACCCTCTCTGTAGAAGCTATCAGGACAACGGAATTCAGAATCAATCAACAATTGTGTTTGGTCAGAATCTATTATGCTATTTCCATGTACTTAAAACTGAATTACTAAACGTATTTAACATACTTTTGTCTGCATCAGCAAATCAAACTCTTTAAATGAAAACTTAATAAAATTGTTATCATGTTGCTTTAATAGTCCTGAAAATCAAAATATCTAATTTACCTAACAAGGAGACCAATACCATTGAGTTATCAAAAGAGATGAATTTAGTCTGGCACAAGAACTCTGACAAGAAGAAACGGGAACATGTGGATTTCCTAATTAGGCAGGGGTGAGGGATGTAAATAAAAAAAGAATGAGGGGCAGAGTAAAATAATAGTAAGAATGTCTGAAAATGTCATAAAGAATGATAATATTAGTGAATGTTGGGCCACCAGGAAAATCCTTTGGGTCTTTCCCCCATGCTGTACTTCATAGTATAAAGCTAGGATTGATGATCTAGAGACAGGTCCCAGTGAATCACCTCTCTATGTCTCTCTCTCTCTCTCTCTCTCTCTCTCTCTCTCTCTCTGTGTGTGTGTGTGTGTGTGTCTGCCTCTCTCTCTCTCTCTCTCTCTCTCTCTGTGTGTGTGTGTGTGTGTGTGTCTGCCTCTGTCTCTCTCTCTCTCTGTCTCTTTCTCCAATTCCCACATGCACACCCTTTCTTCCTGTTCAGCTCTGGAGGGTATTTTCATGGGCTCAGCTTTTTCCACCTTATATGGTCGTCTTTATTTCTATTATGGAGGCCCAGGGTGATCTGGGAAGTTTAAGTTCAAACCGACTGGCTTAGAGAGCATTTAAACTTGGCAACATTAGAGCATTAGCCCGTGTGCTCAGCCTCCCACTTTTTCTAAGCTTTATCTTCATTGCAGAAATTGAGTTCCAAGAAAGGACCTGCTGCAGCTCAGTCTCCGTTCAGACTCAACTTCATTATGAGGGAAAGTAAGGTATGTTTATAAAAAACATGAATAAATAAAAAGGCTTAGGAAAACAATTGAAATGAGAGCTTTAAAAAAATATTTGTTAAAAGCTGGGTGGTGGTGGCGCACGCCTTTCATCCCAGCACTCGGGAGGCAGAGGCAGGCGGATCGCTGTGAGTTCGAGGCCAGCCTGGTCTACAAGAGCTAGTTCTAGGACAGCTAGGGCTGTTACACAGAGAAACTGTGCCTCAAAAAACCAAAAAAAAAAAATGTTACATTTTCAAAATCTATTGTGCTATTGTTGAACCTCAAGTTGGTTCTCTGGGGGTAAAAATATCCTGTGTAGACTTTGAAAGGCATCAAATGTGCCTCCTGGCAGAGACCCACATCGGAGCACTGGACCGAGCTCCCAAGGTTCAGTTGAAGAGCGGACAGAGTAAGAGTATGAGCAAGGAAGTCAGGACCATGAGGAGTTCGTCCACTGAGACAGTTTGCTTGAGCAAATGGGAGCTCACCAACTCCAACTGGACTAGGAGTGAACAAGCATGGGATCAAACTAGTCCCTCTGAATGTGGTTGACAGTTGGGGCAGACTGAAGGGCCACTGACAGTGGCACTGGGATTTGTCTCTACTGAATGTATTAGCTTTTTGGGATTCTATTCTCCTTGGATATATACCTTGCTCAGCCTAGATGTAGTAGGGAGGGCCTTGGACTTTTCACAGGGCAGGGTGCCTTGCCCTCTCTTAGGACTGGAGGAGGAGGGGTGGGAGGGTTTACGGAGGGAGTGGGAGGAGGGGAGGGAGTGGGAATTTGGATTGGTATTTTTTTTTTAAGTAATGAACAAAAAGCAACTGTGCCTCCTTGAGAGAAACAAGGGAGGCTTTAGCTAGTAGCTGTCTTTGTGGGACAATGATTTGCTATGTGTTCCTGGCGCCTTGGGTAGAGTGGAGGAATGAAAGATTGAGATGTAGAAAACAAACTTAAGCATGGATTTTTTTCATTTAAAATTTTATTTTCTTGTTATTTGTAAAAGCACATGAATAAATAAATGTTTCCACTTCAAGACATGAGAAAATATGGCAAAATAATTGCTAACTGAGGCACTGTGCCTTACAAAGAAGACGTAAAATGTCCAAGGGATACTCACATTACAGTGATTGAAAAGTCAGCATCAGAAATGCTGTCCACATAGTGCAAAAACACTGAACAATAAACAACAGCTGTTCTATTCTTCTCAATACCTATAAAAATTGATGTGTACATGCCCAATCCTACCTCAAAAGCCATCTGACGGCATCTGTCTATGACTCTCCCCCATCTTCCCCCAGTCTCTACCATAGCCTAACTCACTCCCTCAGAGAGTAATGAATGGACAGATTTCAAAATTCATCACCTTCCAACTACATAAGTAAAATAACTTTGATTTAACATATTAAAATTGCCTTTTAAAATATCACAGTGAATTGCCAAACATAGCTTTAAATAACACAATAAACACAATGCTATCTGAGAATTGAAAAATAAATAAATAAATACATATATAAATAAATAGTTAAACTTTCAGACAGTAAGACGCATCAGGGACAATCCAGGCTTCCCGGGTGCTGTTTATTTCTTTTCTCGTTGATTCTTCTCCTTGAGGCGCAGCAGCCCACAGGTCAGTTAGCCTTGCCTCTGTGATGAGAAACCGCTTGCTGTTAGCAGGTGTTTGAAAGACTGACCGCAGGACTCTCTTCTTTTCCCTTCATTTGGACCTTTTCTTTATTCTGCTAATATACTCCTCTCTAAGCTCCTGCCAGGGAACTCTGACCTAAGCCAACAGTTGGGCTGGGGTTCTGGTTTTTACTAGCCTCAAACAGTCCAGATGGTTTGAAGGATAAAAACATAAAGATGCAGTTTTCCTTAAGCTGTAGAGTAAATACAACTAGCTCCCATTATTGCTTCCTTTAACTCAGGCAGGATATGAGGGAGCTTCCTACATTTGAATTTCAAGTGGTCTCACAGCAGAGCATCTCAGAGGAGCACCTTGACCCAAACCAGGAGTTACACTAAACAACCCAAAGACATGGAAAGGGCAGGGATAAGTACTGTATCTTAACAGACAAAAGGCTTTGCAATGCCCCTAGTCAATTCGGCTAAATTCTTAGGGACACACACAGCGACCATCCTTTAGAGTAGCGCTTTTGAGTGTGTGGATGGTAGGAGCAGGTCACATCTTTCTGACATCAGAGTAAATTGATGATCACAGTTAATGTTAACTATGAAATTAATAATACAGGTTTCAGATCTGTGGTTAACCTTGATTTTCCCTTGATATAATTTTCAGGAATCAGACACAGTACTCTGACCAAGACTCCAGTCAAGTGTAAGCACAAATCACGACTCACTTGTTCAGTATCTTTTGGATGATCTTCCGAACCAAGGGGGCTTCAGGGTCGAGACAAACTTCTTTACCATCCTTGAGAGTGGCTCTATATAAAGAAAGGGGACCCTTATAAGGCACTAGGTACCACTGGGGTGAGCCTAGGGCAGCAGGAGGGTCTGAGCAACTCTGGCAGTGGCAAAGGCTGCCCAGGTAGACACTCACATGACTTCAGTCTGGGTGCATTGGGGTCCTGGGGGCGTCACCTTCAAGCTCTGGATGCTCTTGAAATCAATCCTTGGTATGGTCTTCAGGCACTGACAGCGCAGCTCAGTGACCACAATAGCCCCTGTGGGAAAAGACACTGGGTCAGTAGGGCTGTGGGAGGCTGCGCCCACCCGAGGCTCCTCCAGGGAAGGCAGCCGCGGATCCCACCTGTAGCCTGGTGGCTGGTGGCCAGCAACAGCAGCAACAGCAGCGCTGCACTGAGGAGAGGACGTGTGGCTGGGGCCATGACGCTGAGCAGGAGTGTGGCTGGAGTCTGGAGCACAGGAGCTGGCTGGAGGCTCTGAAGCGCGATCTGGAGCTCTGGGGCCCCGCGAGTCCCTTTTATGCATGGTGGCTGGAAAAGCCCGCGTCCCAGAGCTGCGGAAATTCCCAGAGCTCAGGGTCTCCGCATCATGAAGAAGGAGACCGCCCCGCCCCCGAGCTGAGTGGGTTGGAGACACGACACGCGCGAGCGCGTGCTGCCTGCCTCATCCTACTGCCCTGCCCTTCCTCTGTGGGACTCTGGGATGCCCTTCCCCAAATCTTCAAGAGGAAGGAAGTGACCTCTGCTCCAGAGTGACCACCGGCAAGAGGACAGTGATTACCCAGTGACTTCTTAGAGGAGTGATGTCATCCGTGGAGACAATCTTTTGGGGAACTTAGTCATTAGGACTGGAGAAATTAAGGTGTGTGTGTTTGGGGGCGGGGGTTGCTTCTCTGTTCGTTGTATACTTATCGATGCTTCTTAGAATAAATGAAAATTTTTTACATCTGCTTAAGTGCACTGTTAAAATATAGTCGTCTCAGGCTGAGCACAAGAGTGGTTTGTTCCTGATGTATAACAAGCACGAACAGCTCACACTTTTTGTGTCATATCCTTCCATGGGGGTTGGGGGAAAAGATGTGACAAACACTTAATTCATGCTTAACCTAGGAAAGAGTGTTGTAATCTCTGACACTTCCCCTGTGAAATTCTGGAACTTCCGAGGCTTCAGTGTGCCTGTGAGCACCACACACTGGTGTAAGATTTTCATGAATTCAGGAAACAAAGACCCGGTGGTCTCTTGGAGCAGCTTGGGTAGGCAGAGCTGGAAGGGTGAAGTCCCCAAAGTCAGTGCTGACACATAGAGGGAGTAGCATCCCTCACAAGCTCACAAGCCCACAAGCCCATGCACCTGTGGAAAACCTAAGTACCAGGTTACAATCTCATTCCTTCCCCTTTTTTGCATTATCGACACAAATCCCTCTTTTTTCTATAGTTTCATATTAAGATTATTTTTATTTTATGTTCATTGGTGTTTTGCCTGTGTGTGTGTCTCTGTGGGGCTGTCAGAAGCCCAAGAACTGGAGCTACAGACAGGTGTAAGCTGCCCTGTGGGTGCTAGAATTGAACCAGGGCCCTCCAGAAGAACAGCCAGTGCTTTTAACCCTGGAACCATTTCTGCAGCCCCCATTTCTTTTCTATTTTACAGGGCTTTCTTGTCCCAGTGATTTGATTTCCCCACCAGACAATCATGTTTTGCTTTCACCGACTGTGATGAAAGCAATTGTAAATGCTCACCTCTGACCTTTGTCACTCACACACGGTTTTAATTCTGGGTCAGATAACACACAAGTTTTAGATAGTTGATGTGTGGCTTTGGGTACAGCTCTCTGAGGGCTGTGTGGGCATCTTTCAGAGAGGTTTGTAGAGGGCAGCCAGAGGCAGGTTGATGCTCAGAGCTGACAGGTAGAAAGTTTTGTGCCACCCGTTACAGGGACATACAATCCCAACTGCTATTGACTGGTTTATACCTCAGGGCTCGACTTCAACTCTCGTAATGTTTAAAACTGATGGATTGGTGTAGTGTCTGAGGGCTTGTTATTGTTGTTTGTTTTCCTTTTTAAATTTTTATTTATTTATTTTTAAAACAATCTTTTCTTATTTTACATACCTATTCCAATTCCCACTCTCTCCTCCCACTCCCCCTCACCCTCCCTCCACCCTCCACCCCCCCCATCCATTCCTCATAGAGGGTAAGGTTTCCCATGGGGAATCAGCAAAGTCTGATACATCACTTTGAGGCAGGAGCAAGGCCCTGCCCCCTGTATCTAGGTTGAGCAAGGTATTGCTCTAAAAAGAATGAACTCCAAAAGGACAGCTCAAGCATGAGGGATAAATCCTGGTCCCACTGCCAGAGGCCCCAAAGACTGCCCAAGCCACACTACTGTCATTCAGAGGGCCTAGTTTGGTCCTATGCTGCTTTCCCCGCTGTCAGGCCGGAGTCAGTGAATGCCCACTAGCTCAGGGCAGCTGTTTCTATGAGTTTCCTCATCATGGTCTTGAACCCTTTGCTCATATTATCACTCCTCCCTCTTTTCAACTGGTATCCTGAAGTTAGGCCCAGGGCTTAGCTGTGGATCTCTGCATCTGCTTCCATCAGTTGCTGGACAGAGTTTCTATAATGACAATTAAAATAGTCATCAATCTGCTTACAGGGGAAGGACAGTTCAAGCACTCTCTCTCCTCTATTGCTTAGGGTCTTAGCTGGGGTCATCTTTGTGGATTCCTGGGAATTTCCCTAGTGCCGGGTTTCACACAGCCCCATAATGGCTTCCTCAATCAAGATATCTCTTTCCTTGCTCTTCATCTCTGTCCTTCCCCCATCTTGACTCTCCCATTCCCTCATGTTCTCCTCCCCCCTCCCTTTCTCCCCTTCTTTCCTGCTCTTCTCCTTCTGCCCTCCCTTCTTTGCCCCCCCCCACATCCTCCCGATTTTCTCAGGAGATCTTGTCTATTTCCCATTCACAGGAGGATCTATATATGTTTCTCTTAGGGTTCTCCTTGTTACCTAGCTTCTCTTCAAAATCAAAGCCAGTGGAAATTGGAGTTTTCTAGAAGGCATTTAATCCCAGGTGTTTTAATTGGTTTTTATTTTCCTAGATAAAGCACACAGACTCTGCCAACCTAATTTGAGCACTTTTTCGGGTTTTAAGAACTGAAATATTTCCCTTCAGTATTAACAGGATATTGTTCAGTCTGTCCGTCTTTATGACGATGTCAGGAAACAGAAGATGTCTGCTGTAAGGGTTCCAGCTGCAGCCTGATGCACTACATTAACACACACTGGGAGAGCATCGAGCACAAGGCTTCAGGGCAGTTGTCAAAGCAAGCATAAACATCTCAAAGAGCAATCGTCAGCTACATGCCACTAACCGTGTAGGAAAACAGCAGTTGCTTACAAACAGGGTACTAGAGCTTTTTCTTTTTACATGATGTCCGTCTTTGTGGTGAATCTTTAACCTTTGGCTTGCTGGTTTTTAAACTTTAATTTTAAAAAAATGGCATTCTACCAAAGTAACACATTTCTTTTTGAAGTGTTAAGCATCATCTCTAGCCAATTAAACTTCATATAAGTATGCCCAGACTTTAAAGTCACACCAGCACCACTTTGAAGGGAATGGAATCATCATTAAGCATTAATTTATTATCCTTTCACTATGTACCATATTTGTTATGTCTTTTTGTTTTAATGAGGACCACGTGATAGATCTCTTAAATCCAGAGCTGTGCTCATCCTGAGCATGAACGGGGCTGCAGGAATGGTCCAGTGGGGGTGCTGCTTTTCCTGCCTACCACCAGGAATCAAGATGTCTCAACTGCCAGCCCTCTTCTATCGCAGGGAGTGTTGCCAGTAAAACGAAAGAATCAGACAGAGGAGAAAATGAAGAGATCTTTATGCTGCAGTAAATCTCTGGGCCCAGGGATGGAGAGATAGCTTAGAAATTAAGAGCCCTGGCTGCTCTTGCAGAGGATCGAGGTTTGGTACCCAGCACCCACATGGTAGTTGACTCTGTAACACTGGTTCTAGGGGGATCCAATGCTCTAGAACTGACCCGCATGGGTACCAAGCATGCATGTGGTACCGATACATACATCTAGGCAAACACTCATACATGTCAATAAAAATAGATAACTAAAACATCACTAGATCCCTCAATTTATCCAATCCAAAGTATTCTTTGAGTACATCTCTAATACATTTGTGTTTTATGCCCGATCTAAGCTCCATCCTGTTTACCTTTGATGACAGAGTCTGAACTTTCTTTTGGAAACCAGGACCCTGGCTTTCACTCCTTGCTATTTCTCTTTCTTCCCAGTATTGGTTCAAGACAACTGATCCTCCTCCACAGCTCTGGGTGTAAGCTAACAGCCCCACAGAGGATTGCCAGTTCTTTGCTCCCGAGTCTATACATCCTAGATGCTTTGGTAAGCTCGCCTAGATGCATTTTTGGTAGATGATCTTGTCCATGTCATAAAAATTCCCTCCAGTCCTTCTTATCAGGAAATGAGAAAAACCAAAACAAAGCAGGTCTTTACTTCCTGCTGGGTTACAGCTGGCAGAGAAGAAGCCTGGAGCTTTGCCAGTCCCTGGGAGAGGCTGCCTGAAGCTGAGCCAGTCAAAGCCATCTAGCAAGCGTGAGAACAAACACCAGGTGCAATCTTTGAACTTGGAGACTCCGCCTTCCACCCACTGGCCTGTCTTTTGGTGCCCTGGGAAGATGAAATGATTCTCATCTTCATTCAGTCCGTTTTGCATGGAGCTGTATATGGCTGGTTCTACTTACTGACAGATTTTCTGTCACAGGGGACATCTAAGCTTGATATTTTTTTATGGTTATTTAACTTTATTTTATGTACATTGGTGTGAAGGTGTCAGAGCCCCTGTAGCTGGATCTTCAGACAGTTGTGAGCTGCCATGTGGGTGCTGGGAATTGAACCTTGGTCCTCTGGAAGAGCAGTCAGTGCTCTTAACCACTGAGCCATCTCTCCAGCCCCCAAGCTTGATTTTAAACTTCCTTTCTCCTTTTGTCTCAGCATTTTCCACATCATTTCCTCGGATTTATAATGTGGGAATGAGTTTCCTTGGCCACCAAGAGAGTTCAGACACCCTACAACCCTTGAGCTCTCATTGTAACAAGGGGGAAACATAAGTAAGGCAGAAGACACAAACGCCCAACAAGTGCCGTGATAAGCAGCATGAGACGCGCTCGTGATATTTGGAGAAAAGCAGTAGCTAACCCAGCTCTCACGGTGGCTCTGTGAGCATTGTCAGGCTTGCTTCCATGGAGGACTTGCTCGCTTCTGACAGTTTTAAAGACGCTTTACATGGAGAGAAGGTAACCCTGAGAGGAGGAGAACCTCCTTGAGGGAGAGGGATAGAGCAAACAAAGCCTTGTTCGGACGGTAGCAAATGATGATCGCAATAGGATCCCCTTCCCTGGGTCTTTTGGGAATTGAGACTAAAAAGATCCAGACCCTGTATGAACGGTGTTCCAGGTTCATCATGATTTTTGACCAGCACTCAATATGCAAATCAATATGCAAATCAATATGCCACGCCTTTCAGTTGCGTTGCACCCAGAGACGTTCCCCTAAAGCGCCTTTCCCTGCCACAAAGCTGTGATTCCTGAGGCATGCTTCTTTGTAATGTTTCCCAGCTTTTCTCTGTATGTATGTTAAGTCCATCTATTAAATAAAACTCAATGGTGTTTCTCTTTGTAAGGTAAATGAGATACTTTGATTTTCAAGACTGCTAAATAAAACTCACAGTGCTATTAATTGTTCACTTAAAGAGTTTGATTTGTTAATTCGAGGAAAAGCATGCTAAACTGATAACAAGATAAAGAGTAGAACTGACACCAATATTTCATTTTTAGCAATTCAATTTTAGTTGCTTAGCCTATAGCTCCTGGCTGAATACAAACTGTTAATTTATTCTGAATTTCATTGTCCTGATAGATTACACACAGAAGGTGGATTTCATTAGATCTTGATACAGTTATAGAAAAGGACATACAAAGAAAGACTATTGCAACAGGCTGAGACTTGCTTTGTACCAACATGGATTATTCTTAAAGAGAGAGAGAAAAAAATTTCTCCAGGAATAGGGAGATGGTTCAATCAGCAAAAAGTCTGCCACACAAGTGTGAGAACCTGAGTCTGGATTTCTGCCCCACATAAAAGTTTAATATGATGTTGACTTCTGCCCTCCACATGCACTTATACACACATGGGCACACATCCACACACACACACACAAATACATACAGCACACACATGCATACACACACAGGTGCGCACACACATATTTTTTCATTAAAGCAATCTAAATTAACTGCAAATGCCATTGTTTCCTATAAAATTGCATAGTTCCTCCTCCAGACTTTATTAAGAGTTTTTGTTGCATCCCATCATAATTCCTTCCCGCCAAAACAAAACAAACTGGAGGAGGGGGAATCTACTTCCTCATTGACTGATGTCTAGAACTTTTTTTTTTCTTTTGGTTCTTCGAGACAGGGTTTCTCTGTGTTGCTTTGGAGCCTGTCCTGGAACTAGCTCTTCTAGACCAGTCTGGCCTCGAACTCACAGAGACCCACATGCCTCTGCCTCCTGAGTGCTGGGTGCACCACCACCGCCTGGACTTTTGTTTTTCATTAAAGATGGACAAGACAACAAATTGCTCTAGAGAACATGGTGCCTGAATCCATCAGAGCTGCTCACAGAGAGCTGCAAATATTCTCTGTTGTTGCCGTGACACAGTTCATCCTTTGTTGTAAGCCGCATGTTGGGGTGACATTTGTCCAGGCGCAACAGGTTTGTACATTCCAGGGCAGGGGTGTATGGATTAGAAATGTTAGGTGGGGGAACAGAGATATGAAAGAAACACAAAGACATAGGATGGTACCAGGAGGGCAACTCAGTGAATACTGAATACTGAATCCACCCGTGTTTATCTTCCACACGCTTATATACCCCAGGAGAAAAAAGTGGTGGTGGGGAGAAGACAAAAGATTGCTTTAACATGACACCAGGAACAACTTGGAATAGTTATTTGTGTAAATACTTGAGACATCAAACCAGTATTTCCTGAGTTAAGCATTTTGATGTTTTGGGCAGGTTATGCCATGAATATACCCTAGACAAAGTATCTGTAGGCAGCCACTGCCTCTGTCAAACCTCCTATTTTAAAATGAAGGAGCAGGTTTGAATTCTCTGACCTTTGGTCAAGGTGGAGCAGATCCACTTCTATGGGCCATCTTAACGTCCAAAACACCAAGTAGCTACACCCTAGGTCAGGACATCTTGTTTGTAGCCACATCTGTTGTCAATAACTTTGAAAGAGTTCAGATGAACTCAAACTCTCTGGCCTTTAGTCAAGACGGAACAGGATTCGCATCTGTGGGCCCCCACGATCCTTTCCTTTGGTCTGTTGGAGCACTTATAGTCAATTTGCTTGGATGTTAGTTCCACTGGGAAGCTACTACTTCCATCTAAAGCTGTTTCCATGGCCCATGTGCTTATGTCATGCTGTGAGATTTATCCACTGTTCACTGTAAGGAGAGCAGGAAGTCTGGGGAATTTTTAGGTTCTAATTAAAATGATGATGATGATAAATATTAAAATCAAAAGATATTTATTGGATGCTTATAACATATCAGAGGTAGTGACATATTTTTAAAAGGTAAATAAAGTAAATCAGAAAAAGAAGAACTCTTTCATTTGTAAGACACTTCCATCCACTCATACAGCTAGTCTTTTTTTATTCTTGTAGTAAAACTATTTTTATTCTTTTAATAATTTGTAAATATTTAAATTTATTTTAATTAGCGCTAAACAATAACTAATCTAATATATTAAATCTGGAAGGTATTCCAAGACTCTTTTACAAGTGGCTTTTTTAAAATTTTTGTCTTTTAAGACAGAGTTTCTCTGTATAGCCCTGACTGTCCTGGAATGCACTCTACAGACCAGGCTGGCCTCAAACTTACAGAGATCTGACTGACTCTGCTTCTGGGGTGCTGGAATCAGAGGTGTGCACCACCATTGCTCAACACAAATGGCTCTTAATGCAAAACTTTGTGTTTCCGTTTGCTTAAAATATTGTAAAATTCTTTGTGGAAATAATATCACATAGTTAAATTGCATTATATTCGTGGAATCCAACCTAAGAAATAAGGGAACTCCAAAATTTACAAAACTATGTCTGAAATAAACATAAAGAATGAGGAAATATTTCCACAGTAATAGTTCTATCATAAGAGATGTTTATGCTACATATGGAAAGCAAGATGACTCTGGCATTGTGAAAGCAAATTTAGGAAGCTGAGGGGTGAGCTACTAACCACAGACATGCACCATGTATTGTCATATCTATTTCAACCAGGAAAGCAAGATCATCATAAAAGTGATGATCAGGGTGTGTTTTCTATAGCGTTTCAACATTTTCCATGTGTGAAACACTCTTGTAGGGGAAGTTTTCTGTGTACTTCAAATAAAACAAAATAAAAACGGCCATGATTTATACAGTTGCAGAAGAGCCTACCTAGTGATGTCAGCCAAGCCAATTTTGAACTCTTCCATTGTCAGGGTTCACCTTGATGGGGCTCGCATGCTCCAGGGTAAGAGCATATGGATTAGAAATATTAGGCAGACAGAACAGATATACGAAAGAAATACAGAGACACAGGATAGGGTTGGGAGGGTAATCCAGTAAATTTGCTAATTTGCCCACATTTCTTTTCCAAGAAGCAGAGGAAGAAGGCAAAAGACTGCTTTACCGTGACACAAAGAACAAACAGAGCAACCACCTCTTCAATACCTGGAGCCTCAAGAAACTATACCCTGAGTTAAGTATTCTGTTGTTTAGGTAGGACAGGCAGCAAGCACACCTTAGGCCAAGCATCTTGTAGGCAGCCACTCCCTGGATCAAACCTCCTGTCCTATCCTTGAAGGAGCAGGAATAGGCCTGAACTCTCTGACCTTTGGTCAAGGTGGAAAAGATCCACCTCTGTGGGACATCTGAATACCCAAAACACCAAGTACCCACACCCTGGGTCAAGATATCCTGTTAGTAGCCACACCTTAAGTCAAACCTCTGGTCAATAACCTTGAAGGAGCAAAAATAGGCCTGAACTCTCTGACCTTTTAATCAAGGTGGAACAGACCCAAAACTAGGCCTGAATTCACTGACCTTCAATCCAGGTGGAACAGACCCTCTTCTGTGGGTTCCCACACTCCTTACTATTAGCAATATTTCACTTCCTTCCCTATTAAGCATTGAGAAAGTCTGTTAGGATCTTTATCTATGGGAAGCCAACATGGCAACAGTTCCTGTAATCCCAGAATTTAAGGGGCAGAAGTAAATGGATTATATAGTCACAACCAGCGTTAACTGTATAGTGACACCCTATCTCTAATACGTTTATTTGTTGTTTTTCTTTAAGACAAGATTTCATGTAGCCTGTGGTGGCTTCTAAGTCACCATGTAACCGACACAAGTCTTCAACTGCAGACCCTCCAAACACAGAGAATTATAGGTGCGCGCCAATATCATACCAGGCCAAAAGAGTCTTTAGCTATGAATTCTGATTTGTCTACTACTCTTTGTTAGTCTCTCCAATTGCCTTATGTATTTTAGTGTTAGTTATAAAATTTTGAAATTACATTGTCTCTTCTACAATTTCTCCCTTTATACTTCAAATCAGATTTGAATCTCTCATGACTACTTATTTCTGTATTTGCATTCATTAATAGATCAGTTCTTCATAAATGTGTCAACAATACATTAGTTACTGCATTATTAGTAACTGATGATATATGTTGGATTTGTTTCAAATAGTTTTTGTGTGATGGGACACATTTTTTAAATTATCTTAATTTCAAGCTATCTAGAGTCAAATATTTAAGATAAATCTTTAAGGAGCACTATTTATCTTATTTACACAGCCAAATAATCTTTGACTTTTAATTACAATATCAATTCCATTTAAGTCTGTTGTAATTTTATTAGAGTTGCATTAGCGTCTATTACATAATTGTTTTATTTATTGTACAATCTCCAAAATCAAGCTGAGATTTTAAAATTTAAATTTAGAATCATTTTAGAATTAGAAACTATTTTTGTGGGTGAGAGAGTTCCCTTGCTGAAATTCTGTTTTGTGTCTCCTATTATTGATGTGCTGCACTGTTATAGTGAATTTATTTATCAAACACAAGAGACTCATCCTGGTACACTGTTCACTAAACTCGGGTCTTTATTCAAATTTCACCGGTATTCCATTTATGTCTTTTTTTTTCCTTTCTATTCCAGACTCAGATCCATCACACACATTGTATTTGGCTCTTGTCTCTCTTCTGTCTCCTCTGATCTGTGTAAGTTAATGATAGAGCCTTGTTTGCCGTCACCTGAACAATTTTGAAGAGTCTTTGTTGGGTATTTTGAGGAATGTCCCTCCAATTTTTAATTTGATTGCTGCTCCCCTGCATGCTGTGAGAGTCTAGATTATGTAGAGGAGTACAAATATACCCTTTCCTTTCCTGTCACCTTCTACCAGGGGCTGGACCAGAACCATTCCTAAGTCTTGACTAGTGATAGCAGTGTTGATCACATGCCAGGGTTTGGAGCTTGTACCCTTTCTCCAATACACTGATTTTCTCATGTCTACCATGGAAGCAAACCACCAGCTCCAGCTCAGAGTCCCATGCAATGAGGAATTAAGCCTGAGCTTTGGGAAGCATTCTGTCTCCTCAGGCACCTCTTATGTTATTTCTTTAGGTTTTTACATGCATGATTGAGGTAATTTCTTTTATTCTATTTTATCTTCCTTTCATATTTTTAAGTTCTAAATTTTGCATATTTTCAAAATTGCCCAGATATCCTAATTGCCTCAGGAAGACTGGGAGTTCAAAGCCAGCCTAGGCAGCATAGCATGATCCCTCTCTCAAAATAAAGGGAAAAAATGTTTAAAATAAATAAAGGAACTTTTTTTGAATAGAAAATTGGTCAGTGTGGAAAATGGCAATGTTTTATATAGAATTATACTAGAATTATCAAGGAGGTTGGGGAAGGTGGAATGTGCCTTCCAGGAGTATCAATTCTTCTCTCGTGGGAAGTCACGAGAAATGCCAGCCAGCACAGACAGGTGCAGGATTAAATATAAACCAGGGATGTTAAAAAGAACAAAACAAAAAGCACCCATGTTATCTTTTGTTAAAACTTTTATTTTTATTTCATTTGTAACAGTTCTTTGAACTTCTCTGTCCCAAGACAAAGAGAAACACTGGTTACAGAATATAACAGGGCATTGTGCCCTACAGACTAGACACAAAATGTCCAAGGGAAAACATCAACACATCCATGTTGACTATTAATATGAAAGACGACTTTCAATAAATAACTGACATTCTTTTCAAGACATTCAAACATAGATCCACACACACACCCTCACCCTAATGCGAAACATAATCATATGCTCTCATCTCTCTGCTTTTTCCCTATTCCCACACCCTTCTATCACAGTGGTTGACACTTAATGGTCTCCCAATAAATATTAGTTTAATAAGGTTTTGTTATTTTTGTTTTGTTTTGTTTTTGTTTTTTGAGACAAGGTTTCTCACTGTAGCTTTGGTACCTATCCTGGAACTAGCTCTTGTAGACCAGGCTGGCCTCAAACTCACAGACATCCACCTGTGTCTGCCTCCCAGGTGCTGGGATTAAAGGCCTGCACCACCACCACCACCCGGCCTTAATAAGATATTTTAAGTCTACCATCTTCAAACTGAACAACCATTGATAAAACACATCCACATCGTTAAATATTAATGTCAAATAAAATACACCAGCTGTGTGAAATAAATAAATACATAAATAAATAGGACTCTCTTAAGAAACCATAGAATGTGTTAAGCCAGTGCTGTCAGAAGCCCATGTTCACAGGTGCCACCAGGGCAATCTCACTCCTTTTTCTGTCACTTGTGGATGACCCTGCAGTGGAAAAAGAGTCAATGTTACAAGCAGTCATCAAAACCACTCTTCTCTTACCCCAGTCCCTGAGGCTCTAGGTGAGATTTCTACATGTCTACCCCTGCACCCAGAGCGCTGTACAGTTAAAACTTGGATTCTTGTGGTGTTAACCACGTGATGTAAAAAAAAGCCAAACTACATCGTCATGGGTTAATTTTTAAGTGTGACTTTACTCCTACAGGCAACCCTGTGATGTAGCTGCTATTAGCTTTCCTACTTGGCTTAAATTCCATAAGTTATGTAACTTGCACATGAAGAACTTAGCCTTGCATGCAGGGAAGTAACACTGCTCCCTTCTTCCTCAAGAAGGCTCGGGGGCACACTTTGCCAAGGATCCCGTTTTCCAGGCCCTTAAGGGACTTCATAGAGCCACCGGCCCCTTCATCTTTTAGGAACACACACACAGCCACCATCCATTTGCGTGGGGGTTTTGAGTGTGGTGACAGTCGAGCGGACAGGGTTCTCTAGTATCAAAGCCAATTAATGATCTCAAGTTAAGCTTAACTAGGAAAGTAATAACCACAACTTTCTGATCTTCTGGTCAACACAGACTTTCCCTGACGTAACTAATGCTCGGCAGCAAGATGCCAGTACTCTGACCCACGCCTCCCTCACAAGTACAAACACAAGTCTCAACTCACGTCTTCAGCATCTTTTGGACGATCTTCTGGACCATGGGGGCTTCAGGGTTAAGGCAAACTTCGCGACCATCCTTGAGAGTGGCTCTGTAGAGAGAAGGATGGACCCACATGAGGATGGAAGTCTATGTATATGGGGGCAGCAAGAGGGTTTGGGCGACTCTGGAAGAGGCAGAAGCTGCGCTGATAGACACTCACATGACTTCGGTCTGGGTGCAGTGGGGTCCTGGGGGCGTCACCTTCAAGCTCTGGATGTTCTTTAGGTGAACTCCTGCCACTGTCTGCAGGCACTGACAGCGCAGCTCGTTGGCCACTGGTGCCCCTGCGGGAGAAGACACTGTGTCAGCGGAACTGTAGGCGGCTGAGCCCAGCGGAGGCTCCTCCAGGGACAGCAGTGGCGTGTCCTACCTGTGACCTGGTGCCTGGTGGCCAGTAGCAGTAGCAGCAACAGCAGAGAGGCACGGAGCAGTGGACGGGTGGTTGGGGCCATGGCGCTGAGCAGGAGTGTGGCTGGAGTCTGGAGTGCAGGAGCTGGCTGGAGGCTCCGAAGCGCGATCTGGGGTTCTGGTGCTCCGCGAGCCCCTTTTATGCATGGTGCCTGGAAAAGACCGCGTCCCGGGCCAGGGAAATTCCCGGAGCTCAGGGTGTTTCCCCACAACCGGAAAGGACGTCGCTCCACCCCTTGGTCCACTCCCAAGGATTGGACTCTGGGATTTTTGCTTTTTGTCCCAAAGTCCCAAAGGGGAGGGAGTGACGTGCTTCGCTGGAGAAGTGACGGGCTCACGAGGAGCGACGGGATTCCAGGGACTCAGCTCTCAGGGAGTGGTGGGTCACATCCTTTATGAGCACGTGAGGGCTGCTTTGCTTAGGACTCCAGCTGGGACTAGAGCGAATAGGGTGGATGGCAGCTTCCCCTGTCTTTTGAGTTTTGCAGATTGCGTTCATGTCTGAGATGAACACACTCTTTAAAAATATACCTATGGTCTCTTATTCCATGTGAGGACGTTTGCTTTTTCCTGCTGCTTTTGCAATATTAAATAAGTCACATTTGGTTTGAATTTTTCCACAGAGAAACATGGGAGGAGGAGGAGAAAGATCATTGCCAAGGTTAGCTCTGTGTTTATTTTAGAACAATACAGCAAATACTCCTCTTTGTCTTTTGAATTCTGGAACTTCCCAAGCTCCAATAGTTCCTGAACCATCACTGTCCTGTTGTACGGTGGGTCATAACTTATTTTGACTAAGGAAAGTCCACAGGAAAGCTGTGAGAGACTCAGTGAAGTCATGCTACAAGGTGCCGGTTTAAGTGCAAAGGACTATGGTTTTAAAAAATATACCTGTATTACAAAATTGAGTCCCTGAAAGTTTTATTACTATCATTGTTGCTGCTGTTGTTGTTGTCTGGTGTAGCCCAGGCTGAATTATCTGTTGACCTCCCAAACCTCATGCTCCCACCATCCCAGGGCTTCTCAGATGCAGGAGGTGCCACACGGGACTTGAGAGATAATTATTGACATGTTTGTAGCTCTCTATTTAAACCGTTCCATAGCCTGTTTAACTGCAGTCTCCATTTCAGTTTCCTGTTCCTTCAGTTGCTGTTGTTGGCATTTGATTGGAGGTCCCAGGTGAGCACCACTGATTCCTCACTTCAGGGAGGGGGGCGCAGAATGTGGAAGGACTGAGCCCTTTGCCTGGATGCTCTCCTGATGCAGAGCTATAGAGACACCTGCAGAGGGTTTTCAGGGCTAATCGTCCAGCTACAACACATACCCACTGAATGATCACTGGGAATTTATTCAACCTCTATTAGCTTGTGTTTTTCATCTGACAAAGAAAGCGAATAGTAGTATTTACCTCACTAAGTTGGTACCAAGATGAAATGTGTCAGCATCTGTAGAACACCGGTACTTAGGAAGCAGAAGCAGTGCTTTGAGGCTCTGTTGGTAATGGACTGATGTTTGTTCCCCCTCCCCCACCTCAAAGCCTTAAGTGCCAATGTGATGGTGTTGGGGGTGGAACTTTGGGAGCTAGTCAGATATAGATGAGGTCATGAAGGTGGGGTACTCATAATAGGATTAAAGCCCATATTGGAGTTCAGAGATCTGTCTATGCTGAATCTTGGTACCCACCGGCTCCTTCCCCGAGGACTCTGCAAGGAAGTGGTAGCCATCTGCACAAAAGAGTCCTCCACCAATCACTAAACCTGTTTCCAAATTTTCTAAGATTAACAATGTTGCAAAACACACTGTGATAAGAGAGTTCTTCCTTGTTTTGTTATATGTGGAATGCCACTCTATAGGAACAGGTTGCAAATCACATAACAACTAACTCAGTGAAGTCATTTCTAAAATAATAGAGGCTCATAGGGCAGGAGGAATGGCTCAGCATCTACGAGCATGTACTGCTCTTGCAAAGGATCCAAGTCTAGTACCAACACTCAAATCAGGCAGCTCATAGCCACCTGTAACTCTAGTTACAGAGGCGTCTAATACCACTACGAGCCTCAGCAGGTGCCTGTACCCGTGTGTATATACCCACACTCATATACATAATTAAAAATAAATCTTAAAGAACAAATAGAGCTCAGCCAGCTAAGTTCCATTATACATGGGAACTTTTAGTACATCCCATATTAAAGTAAATGCTCAGACAAGCCAGTGAGTTCCGCAGACAACTTGGCTACACTGAGCCCTGACTGTGAACGAAGGGGAAGGCTCAACTCCACCATCACTTACCTTCATGACTTTGTTAGTATAGCTTCCATCATTGCCTGGCAGTCCTAGCTTATCCTATAATTGCTTTACTCTGGAGGGATAATTTGAAGATGCTGAAAGTGTTACTAGCTATGTCTCTGCCCAAGGGAACTCGGTTAATTATCAGTATTCACCTCCCCTTACAATCGCTACTTTCTTCAATTTCCAGTCTCCAATTTGTACCTTCTTGTAACAGTCTTTCCCTTTCCTTTTAATTTGGAGCTTGGTTTGCACAGTGGAACTTCTCACCTTTGCCATCCATTAGCCCATGAGTTGGAGTGACATGACTTTACTTCTGAACATCACAGGGAAGCTTATGGTACCAAGGCAATGCTGGTTTGTCTGTTTCCTTATCTAGGCCTGTATCAGTTCGGACTGGAACAGATGATCGTCTTGGATGCATCAGAATCAGTGCCAGTTGTGCCGGAGTACAGGGAGCTGGGAGAGGTTTGCTGTTTGCCGGGACTACCAAGATGGCCAGCGAACCTGCAGTTTTGACATTGCCTTCCAGATACATCCTAAGAATGGAGTTAACCCAGAGAAAACCCCCGTGACCTACTGGACACAGGAATACTCTGGATATTGCAGAGACATTTGAGGCTAAGCTCCCTGTTCCAGCTGTAACAAACCTACTTCCCACTAACGGCTTTAATTTCTCTGTGATATCAGAACCTTCATAATTTAACTACACCTTCAAGGTCCTGTTTCCTAGTACCACTGCAATGACAGACAAATTTCCATATGGGTTTTGAAAGAGACATCCCAACTGTAATGTTTGTGTGTAGGTATAATCGCCATTTATGTTTTTCTTCATGTGTATTCTTATGCTGATTATATAACTCTCATTAATATATGATACTTGGATTTTTAAGGCATTATCTGGGTGCAAGTGATTGAAATCTTATCAAACTTATCATAAGAAAAATGAAAAGCATGTGTGGGTGGGGATCGGGGTGATGGCAATGGTATTATCGAGCACACAGAGAGGGACAAGAAGGAAATCCGTGGATTGCTAGGAGAAGTCATGGTGATGGCCATTACCCATTGCTAGATCTGAGAAATAGAATGTCAGGCATATAGCTTATTATATTATTTTTTGGGCTAGATAATACCTCATTATAATCTTTGCATGTCTATTTTGTTTTATAATTTGCCTATTCTACACCCTAACACTTTTCAATCAACTTAAAACATTTTGAATATTTTTAAAGTCTTAAAAATATTCGTCATAGGACTATTATAAAAATGCAATCCGGTGACATTTGTAAGGCATCCTCGAAGGCAAGGGTTGACAAAAGTGTTAGCTAAAGCGAAACAATAAAGTACGAAAGCATTAAAACTAAAAATAACCTTTTATGCAGTCTACTCAGTAAAAGGTATGGCGTAAATACAGACGATACAATAATGGTTGCCAAGGGGAGAGAGATGCAGAACGTTAGTTTTGGCATGCACTCAGGTGTGCATGTGTGCAGGGTGTATGTGGGAGGGTGCGTGTGCAGAACAGTGTGGCTGATGCTGGGATGCTTTCCTCAATGGCTTTTCTGCTTTAATTTTGAGTCAGGCACCCATTAGCCTCACTGCTCTGGCTAAGCCTGACAGGTTTGCCTGTCTCTCCCGTTCTCCTCAGTGCTGCACATACAGACACGTGCATGTGGTCTCTTGTAATTTTTACTTTCGTACTGGGGATGTGAACTTAGGTTTTAATGCTTGTACAGCAAATACTTTACCCACTGAACCATCTTTCCAGCCCCAGGAATTATCAAACAGACATGGGATTATAAAATGAAGGCATTCTGGAAATAGATGGCTGTGGTGGTTGCGTAACAAGACTATCTAGAGATCATTAAGATGCACACTTCTTGATGAATTTTTGGGGTATTCTGTCATGATAAAATTAAGCAGAATAAATAAAAAATGAGGGGAATTTGAATAAGCAACATATAAATGTGTTGAGGTTAATTGGTTTTTTTGACTTTTTATTTAAACTATGTGTTATGGGGAGGTAATATTTTTCTCAATATAACAAAACAAGCATCCATGAGAGTGCTGAGGATGTAGGGAGGCGGGTTTGGAAACTGTTGTGCTAGAAAAGGAGGACAGATCATTTCCTGAGTGATCACGGCCAATGAGAGGGCTGTGTACTCCAGAGCAGTGGCCAGGATTTGGGAAAACAGTTCTGAAGGTCCAAAGGTTATGGACATTAATGAAGCAAAAGATTACAAGATCTCAAAATACCCCACTAGGATCAGAAGGCATTATGATATAATGCATCATATATTATATTTATTGATGCAAAAATACCTATAACAATTTGCATAATTTCATTTATAATATTATTTTATAATTTGAGGATAAAAACAGGATAAAGACAGGGGAATATGGAAGAGTTACAGTAAGCCATAGAGAGAACAACTTGCAGAAATGTCTGCCTGTATGTCCAGGCTGTGCCGAAGGGTGAATGAAATAAGACAAGAAACAATAAAGAAAAATGTTGAATATTTGAGAAATTATCAAGTCTCTATGTTTAACACATTTAATATAAATGTGTAAGTTCAACAGCCAGAAAGACAAAAGGTCGTGGGTAAAAGTTTGGACAAAAAGCCTTTTAATGTCTGTGTTCTTAGATGTGCCACTCCCTAGAGATAACAATGCCTACGGGTGGGGGGACTCCTTGAAGACTGAGCTTCTGAGTCAACTGAAGGCTCTGAAGTAAAGAAAGTTAAAGAAATGAGAACTAGGTATGAAAGTTGTATGGTAAATGCATTAGAAAAGAGAAAGAGGGAGACTCAATTATGAACCATACGCAGAAGTTCCACTATATATATATATATATATATATAACTAGATGATGCTTGGAGAGCACACTGCAATTGGAGGGTGTGTGTGGGTAATGAAGAGCATTCTTGTCAGGTCCCTGAAAGTACTCAGATGTTTTGAAATGATGAGAAACATTGCTATTGGTGGCAGTACTCATAAGTGGTTTTTAACCATAAAGCAAAGACAACCAGGTACAAATCCGAATCCCAGAGAAACAAGACAGCAATGAGAACCCTAAGAGAGGCATACGTGGAGTGGATGCTAGAGTGGATGGGAAATGTTAGGGTCTGAAAGCTGAAGCTGGAAACACTAGGGATGAGAAATCAAAAGGCTTGCAATTGGGCATGAGACCACCAAGCAGAGGTGACAAGGACAGGACTCTGAGCTGTGTTGGCAGTCCCAGTGGCTTCTCAGAAGCCACCTTCCTGGAGGAGCACGTGCAATGTGTGGCTGCTCTTTCATATAGCTCACTCTAATGCAGCTCAGTGTGACTGACAGAACTGTGGGTACAGATGGCTCCTCACAAGAAGCTTCCACAACTGTAGAGAAGAGACTGCAAAACGGCCTAGGAGCTGGGACAGTCAAGGGGGACTGCAGCTGCATCTTGGTGGCTGTGAAGGAGTTGCGGTAAAGCACCAATGAGGTCATGCAATAGTGAGATCAGAGAGAGCACAGTCTTAACAGCCAGCAATGCCTGCAAGGATGACGCTGACAGCACTGGTACTACAGTCAAAGGTGGCCACTAACAAGGCAGAACTCAGAGATGGACTAAAAGCATTTTAAGCAGCACATGGCCATCTTACTGATGGGGACAGGGGACATGCATAGGGCACAAGTGTGGACCCTCCATTGGATGTGGCTATGCTCAGG
The DNA here is from genome assembly GCA_004026605.1 of Ondatra zibethicus. NCBI lineage: Eukaryota > Metazoa > Chordata > Mammalia > Rodentia > Cricetidae > Ondatra > Ondatra zibethicus. Next base: position 25,467 of record PVIU01002305.1, read on the forward strand.
ATAGCCCAGAGAACTAAACAATTTCAACAGAAATTACCCCAGTCTTTGTCTGTTTCTGCCATAAGTCCTATGAAAAATTCCTAGATGACCAGCTCAACAGGCTTCTCTCTTTTCCTGGAGCCCCATAAAGGGTAGTCTCTGCTCTCAGGAGAACTGTTTTATGATATAAATCTTTACTCTTTCTTCTTAACCTTCCTTTCTATAGTAATAAAACATCCTAAAACCTGACCCTTTTCTGTGAGATTTGTTCTTGGAATTTTTGTGTCCCAGACCCAGAACCAATGAGTCCTGAGTTCTGTACACTAGAGGAGAGAACCTCCCCTATACTTACCCATGAGCCCAGATCTTCCTTCTAGAAGATAATTAGTGGTATTAGTCCCATAAGTTAGTTCTTAGCAGAGCAACCTCCTTCCTCAAATATTTCATATTAACCACACCCTTTTCCTACCTACGACTAACATTTTAAAATGTGGGTTTTTGTTTGTTTTGTTTTTTTAACATCTACTGTGTCATAGCACTTTCTTAGATGAAAGCTACACCAGGACATTCAGTATTTGCTCTTCTAGAAAAACAGATTGAAAAATTAAACAAATAATTGCAACAGATGTAGAGACAAATCTTCAGGGATTGGGATGTGGTACTTCCAATTACACAATAGAAGAGGAATCCAACTGGGTAGTGGGTAATTGTACCTTGGTAGCTGTAGCACGAATAATAAAAACCCAGAGACAGATATTGGGGTTCAGTCTGGAGATCAGAAAAGCAAAGCAGCCAAGTCACTAGAGAGTTCTTACCTCTAAGAAATCCTCAGGCTGAAAGAACAAGTTCCTTTCTCATCCTGCCTTATATTCCTCTCTAGTGCTGGAATTAAAGGCATGTGACTACCTAGTACTGAAATTAAAGGTGTGATCCACCACCACTTGGATCTGTTTCTGTCCTGATCTTGTGTAGCCCAGGGTGGCCTTGAACTCACAGAGATCCATCTGCTTCCATCTCCCAAATCCTGGAATTAAAGGTGTGTGACACCACTGCCTGGCCTCTAGTGGCTAAGTTTTGCCTTCTGGTCTTCAGGCAAGCTTTCTTTATAAAACATAAATAAAATATCAATATAGGTAGCACTGACTCAGTTGTTGCTCAACAACTCCATTGCCTCTGAGTTTTGCAGCTACCCACACAAAACTCAGCAGCGCTACTACCAATCTCTGGTCTGTCTGACCCAGTGAAGAGATTAACAGATACAGCTATGTAGTCTGATTATCTTTTGCTTTTTCACTAAAGAAAAGAAAGAGTTAAGGCAGCTTCTGTTACCAGATGTACTCAACACTTCAGGAAATCACAAAGGTAAGGAATATTTCACAGTCTGTGAGCTTTTTCCATTTGACTTTGTGTGAAATGCATTTCTATTCATTGTGCTCATTTTTCCTCTGCTGGCTGTAGCACCAACCTTAAGTTTGATCTTTCTGAAGAAAAGGCGTTTGCTTCCCTGGGTCTCTTAGTGGGGTCTTGTTGGTGCAGGGATTGTGGCCACTAGAGACTGTGATAAAACACCAAAGAGAAGGAAAGAGAATATTGCTTACTAGATAGCGATTCTTGATCAAGGTAGGGCCTGGGCTTCTCATGACGTCATCTTTAACAGTTTTCAGGGTACTGGCCCACTGTATAGAGAAGGAAACACTGTTTCAGAACTGAAGTTACAGGCTCCTGTGGGGAGTTACATTCAGATCTAAGATTGACTCTGCTCCTGGGCTTAACGCCAGATTATGCCTAGACAGGAAAAACAATGACTGGAAGGAAGGGCCAGGCTGAAGAATCTGTAGCAAGTCTGTGTGATTTGGTTTTTGTTTTGCTTTTATCTATCCAGTTTGTCCTGGGAACCCACACAGGAATGTGCGAGAGTGAGAATAGCACTCCTCCAGAGGTCCCGCAGCCTAGTGAAGACTCTCTGCTAGGCTTTGAATCTCTCCTCCCAAGCCCCTTGAGAAATTTAATTCTGTTTGTAACAGTATTGAGGGGGTAAGTCTTACGGAGCTGGTTAAGTCACCAAGGTGCCACCTTAGTAGATGGATTAACACTGTTATTTCAGAACTGGGTTGGTTGTAACAGGCACAGAGGGTGACTGGGTGAAAAACAGATGAATTGAACCAGTTTTCTTCTCTCTGCCTCACCTGTTCACTTGTTTCTTTACCGCTTTTTATTGTATGGCCAACCTCCAGAATAGTAAGAGGCAAATTCCATCAACTTATAAATTACTCAATCTGTGGTATTCTGCTATGGCAACAGAAACAGGACTAGGGGGTTCTCTTATTTATTTTATCATTGCAACACCAAATGCTTCAACTCTGAAATGACCAGGAATGCCCAACAGCAGGTCAAGAGCTGAAATTCAGATTGAGTATAAAGGTGTGTGAAGGGTCTAGCTGGTCTAGACATCCTATCTTTCTTTACTGGATTTCAAAGTAGAAGAAGACACTAGTAAGAAGGGAATCCCAATACAGACTGATGACAAAGCTTGGCTTTGTTGCCGTGGGACAATGGTTTTATCCTGTAAAGATTTGTTTCTTGTACTTGTTTAATAAAATGCTGATTGGCTAGTAGCCAGGCAGAAAGTATAGTCAGGGTGACCAGGCAGGAAGTAGAGGCAGGGCAATGAGAACTTTTAGAAGAGGGAAATTTCAGTCTGCAGTTGTGACCCAGCCACAGAAGCAAGATGTGACTACCTCGCTAAAAAAAGGTACCAAGCCATGTGGCTAACATAGACAAGAAATATGGACTAATATAAAGTTATAAAAATTAGTTAATAAGAAGAGCCTGAGATACTGGGCCAATTAGTTTATGATTAACATAGACCTCTGTGTGTTTATTTGGTACTAAACAGTTATGGGTGGTGTGGCTAACATAGAGGGACCAGGTGAGACAAAAACCTCAGTCAACACTTTGTCATCAAGAAGATCCCAGATCAATATTTTATAACCATAGGTCATGGTCCACATTAGTGTTTCCTGAAATAATCTGTGTGGGTTATACCAGTCTTTAAATATAATGGAATCACACATGATAGACTAGACTTGCTTGTTAATGATTATATCACAATGCATTGTATATTGTTCACTTAAGTATTGCTTTGTGCTAATTTTGTGTTTTATACACGTGATTGAATGTATAAACTAATATCTTGAGGTAGAAGAAAAAGAAGGAGGAGGAGGAGAAGGAGGAGGAGGAGAAAGAGAAAGAGAGGAAGAAGAAGAAGAAGAAGAAGAAGAAGAAGAAGAAGAAGAAGAAGAAGAAGAAGAAGAAGAAGAAGAAGAAGAAGAAGACAATCTAAAACAATCTGGAAACACAAAATCATTCCTCCAGTGATTCTGTTCCATTAAACATGGCTGTAGCACACATAAGCTCCCAGCTGTGGGCTTGCTCTGCTGAATATTTCCAGTCAGGAAGAAAACACATAGTAAATTGAAGCACATGGTATTCTGATTTCATCACTCCCTACAAGTTTGCACAGCAGAGAGCTACAGTAAATTGTTGTACAGCCTGGCCTTTTCCAGGAAGGAATGCCTGCTCCTGATGCCATTGCTGATAATGGTGGCAGTGTGACAATGTTTGCAGCAGAAATCAAAGATTAACATAGCCTCAGCACTGGCTGACTTAAAAAAATTTGCTTGAATCTTTTGGTCAGTTGGGTCACATCCATTTGTTATATTATCTAACTAAGGATGTTTCTTCTGGTAAGCACAAAAGAGAGATGAAGAAAAAAATACAATTATCATACCTTACCATTCTATCCCACTTCCTACCACATAAAATTAAAATTTTATCAATTGTGAGCCTGGAGGTATGACTAAGTGATTATGAGATGATGCATAATTAATAAGAACCCAGAGACAGATATTGGGATTCAACCTGAAGACTAGAAAAGAAAAGCAGCCATTGGCTCTTACCTTGACCTCAGCTTGAAAATTGTATCCTGCCTCCAGAAAACCTCAGGCTGAGACTGAGACCGAGAGTTGTCTCCTCCCATCTTATATTCCTCTCTAGGGCTGAGATTATTATAAGGCATGTATCACTGGGATTGAAAGTGTGCACCACTGGAATTAAAGGTGTGCACCACTACCACCATGTTTCTATGGCAAGCTAGTGTGGCTACTGGGATTAAAGGGGTGTGTCATTGCTGCCTGGTCTGTAAGGCTGGCCAGTGTGGTTGTTTTACTTTTCTGATCTTCAGGCAAGTTTTATTGTTGAAGGAGGAGCTGCTTGTTGGTTCCTGACTGCTCAGCTCTTAAATAATCACTATATTATTTAAATCACTGCTGGCCCATTAGCTCTAGCTTCTTATTGGCTAACTCTTTCATCTTAATTTAACCCATTTCTATTAATCTCGCCACGTGGCTGTGATTTACCAGCTAAAGTTCAGGCATCTTTCTATGGCGGGGCTACATGGCTTCTCCGTACTCCGCCTCCTTTTTCCCAGAATTCAGTTTAGTTGCCCCCTCCCGCACCTATATTCCCCTATAGATCTGCCATAGGTCCAAAGCAGTTCCTTTATTAACCAGTGATATTCACACCATACAGAGGGGAATCCTACATCACTTTATTTTTAAATAAAAATTTATTTTATTAAAAAATTTGTATTTATTAAAACACAAATAAAATGCCACTACAGTGAGCACTTGCTGTTCTTTCAGAGGAACAGAATTTGGTTTCCAATATCCACATGAGATGGTTCACAACCACTCCAGGGGAGGGGATCTCACACCCTTTTCTGGCCTCCACAGCAACTGCACACACATCTTCATACAGACACACACACACACACACACACACACACACAGAGAGAGAGACAGAGAGAGAGAGAAAGAAGAGAGGTGCAGAGAGAGACAGAGAGACAGAGACGAAGTAAATAAATCAGTGAAAATACTTGTATGTTAACTCAACATGCTGTGCTGATTTTGATTTATTTTTTTTTAAAAAAGTCATTAAATATATTCAACAAACCAGACTGTTTATAATTAAACATGACAACAGCAAGTACTATCAGTATCACCTGGTAAAGCCACATCCTTTGTGTATGTTTTTATATCCATGGCAGGGCTGAAGTTGTGTGTGAATGAAATACCGTAACCGTTTCTTATAGTAACATTTCAGTTTATTACAGAGACTCAATATATACCATTACAGGTTAGGAGAACAGTGCATATGCCCATTAAGAGATTTAAGTCCTACACTGTGCACAGTAGAATGTGCACCACTTTGAATGTCTGCACATAGGCGAATGAGTGACAGTACCATATTTGTACTTTAACAGAATATTTCTTGTGGCAAAAAATAAAGGGGAATCTCATCAGGAGTAAAACTCTGTGTGAAGTAATTGTCTATTCTTTGTCGTGTGCCTCTGCCCCAGTTGTTGCATGCGATCCATGCACAAAGGATGATGGATTATTCTCTAGTAGTGCAACAGTCGTTCAGGCTTAGTACACTTTCCTTTCCCCTTAGTTCTAGTTACTCCTTGACCCTTAGGCAAATCCCTGTTCTCCGAGACTAAGAGCTCTTGCTGGTAGGTCAGAGAAGCAACTGTTTACATGCCATTTGCCTATATGAGCAGTATAAAACATCAAGAGGTTGGGAATCAAGCAGATTTCCTCTGTTGTATGAGCTTTCTCAATTATAAATTGAAAGAATTCTCACCTATTTTGAACTGGATTATAGCTATAGCATATTCAATGCTTAAGACTCTAGGTGAGAAAGCCATACACAGAGTTAAAGAGAGGCCAGTATTTTTTTATTTTCAATGTATGTCTGTATGCATGTATGTATGTATGTATTTTTGTGGTTTAAGAACTTAATACACCCCGCTTCTCATTTGCTCTAAGACAGTTAGTTTTGTCTGGTATTAAGCAAGTCTCTTTCATAACTAATTATAGTGGTTTATATCCTAAGAGATGGGATTTTTTTTAAACCTTTTTATTGATTCTTTGTGGATTTCACATCATACATCCTGATCCCATTCATCTTCCTGTCCCTTCATATCTGCCCTCTGACACTGCAACCTTCCACCCCTTCCCAAAATAAAATAAAATATAAAAGAAAAGAAAAACAAAGCAGAACAAGTCTTGATGTGGAGGCTGTAGTGCAACCCAGTGAGCTCCACAGTATTTGCTTTAGTCCATGCATCTTTATTTGTAAGTGTGCATTGCAATGAGTCATTGGTCTGGTTTGTGGCCTCTGACTTCTGCTTCACCCTTGATAGTGGGCCCTCACTGGGTCTCCTCTTGGAGATTCTGTTGTAGCCTTGTGTCGTAGAGATCCTGTAGTTTCGACTCCCCTCACATGCTCCAGCAGTTCACCACCAGGGCGAACTCTCCTGCACTGCCCTGGCCTCCTCATCCATCAGACAAGGAGCAGGGCCAGTTCTCCTGTTCTCACACTCTAGGGGTTGGCTCACTGGCATCCACACCACCAGGGCCGGCTCTATTGTTTGGCCCAGGCAAGGTTCAGGGCCAGCTCGCCCTCTCTCATATTGCTAAGGCCAGCTCTCCTGCTGGGGGCATCTTTCCCTCACCCATGCCACCACGTGGCAGATGAAGGAGGCGGGGTCATCTCTCCTGTTCTCACGCTCTCAGGACAGGCTCACTTGCACCCCTGCCAACAGGGTCAGCTCTACTGTGCTGCCCAGGCAAGGTGCAGGGTCCTTTCTCCCATGTGTAGCAGCCAGTGAGGGACCTCTGGCTCTCAAACTCTCTTGACACCCGGAGCCAGCTCTCCTGCCTGAAGAGATGGGAATTTCAGTGACTGGAAATTGGTTTCCCAACTTGCTGTTATCAATCATGAAAGAAGTTGCTCTCTGTTCATGGACCAATTGCCACCGGCTCTTGTCATTTCCTGAGAGGACACTTTTCGCATAGCCGGAGAAAGTTGAAATCCAGGTACTCCCGATCATGAGTCTTCACATGTGACCCGGAAAAGTCTGATCTATGCATCGGAATCCTGGAAACGGGTTGGCTTGGGCAGAGAGGAAACTTGTAGAATGAGGCTGTGGGCTGGGGTGTGGAAGTGCAGAGCGCACCACACACCAAACTAACTCAGTCCCACTTCCTTCTCACAGGCTCTCCCCAAGGAAATGCTGCCTCATGGGTTGTAGCCACTTGCCAGGCTCATGACTCAACAAACTGAAATATTGCCAAAGAAGATTTCATTTCAAAATTCATAGCACAGATGTTGCTGAATGTAATTAATTACCTTCAGGTAAGCTCTGTTGCCGTTAGGCAGCTAAGGGGAGCTACAGAGGAGCAGCAGCCGGATCTAGCATGCAGAGGTCAACAGGATGCCACAAACCGTCATGCCATTTTCCTCGTGCGTAATGTCGGGTCCATGATCACTTTATGCAAATGAAACATGAAAAATAATTCTGGAGGACTACTTCTTAGAGGCTAATGACAAACATGTTTTCGTGTGTGTGTGTGTGTGTGTGTGTGTGTGTGTGTGTGTGTGTGTGTAGGTCTAACATTTGGATGCTGTTAGCTTATTTTAGAGTGTAGCTTTTAGTGTCCCTTTTAGAAGATTCTCACTGCACAGTAATACTAAATTCCCAGAAGTGACTGGGGTTCACTGAAGGAAAAGTACCTTGGGGACAGAGGTGCCTGTCACAGGAGTGATCTACTTCACTTGATTCCATCTCCCACTGGGAAAATCATTCTTGAATCACAGGTTATCAACTCTCTAAAGTAAAGTGTGGTGATGGGGCCTTTAAGAACACAGTGCTAGGAAAAGCATGCATTTGGTAACCAAGGAAAGAGTCATGATCCCAGGGGTACCGTGGACTTAGTTCTTGGCATCCGCTGCTGCCATTTCTCTGCTCAGGCCAGCTCACTTGTGCCAGAGCTGATTGCTAAATTGTGGAAAATTTTCAGCTCTTATCAACTCCTGGTAGCAAAAGTTTAGTCAGAGTAGAAGCATTTAGACCACAAAATATGCAAATGGTTCACATCTGTGCTTTTGTTTAATTTTTAATAATTTTTTGAGAGCTGGCCTGGTGGTGCACTCATGTCTGTAGCTCCTCATAATGCAAGCTCTGGCCTCTACCCCATGGTTCTCTACTGAGGGCCTTTAGCTCTTTCCTTTTTTTCATTCATTAATTTTTTTTTCTGACTTTGCCATTGAGGCAACTGTCACACACCAAAGATGCTTAGGAGCTTGTTCTCATAAAACACATCCTGGAAAACAATTTTTCTTTTCTTTTTCTTTTGTTTTTGAGTGTGGAGTTTATTGAGAGGAGGGTAGAGGGGAGGGAAGGAAGAGACAGAGACAGAGGGAGAGAGAGGAAAATGCCTGCTTGCCTCTTCAGAAGAGCAGCAGCGGGAAAGAGAGCCAATTTTTCTTTTCTATTTAAACCAAGGTGCTAGGATCTAAGACAGCGGTTCTCTGCCAGGGGGGTCACATCCCCTTTGGAGGTCCAACAGAATGATCCTTTCCTAGGGGTCACCTAAGACCACGGGGAACCGCAGACAGTAACGTTACAATTCATAACAGTAACAAATGTGCAGTTAGTTAGTTATGAAGTAGCAATGGACATAATTTTATGGTTTGGGGTCACCAAGGTTGAGAATCACTGCTCTAGGAAGAAAGGCTGTGAAGGACAAGGGATTTCTTCTGGGGGATCATTAATGATATAAACATCTCTTGCTACATGTCTTGGGGCTAGAGAAATGTGACATTCACTTCCAAATAGTAATTAATGGACACCAACTGAGGATTCTTGGTGGCCAGTTCTTTGAGTCACTCCCAACCACAGAGTACACTTTCTTCTGAGCAACAGATGAAGGTTGTGTGCCCCAGCAGCACAGTGTGTATTTGCAGATAGTTTAAAAGGTCCTAAGAGAACAGGGAATGTGTGACTTAGAACTGTATGGAAGAAGAAAATGACCATTCCGATTACCAACCTGTGCCTGCTGTACCCACGGGGTGATGCCAAGATGTCTACAAATCTGTCCCAGGTGTGTGCACACACTGTTCTGGGCACAAAACCTATGGACAAATTCCCTACTTCATGGAGACTTCTGAGAGCAGCGCTATCTGTCTATGTCAGCGTGGCAATGTTTTATTTCAGGAAAAGTCTTGTAAAGAAACCGTGGCACTTCAGGGAAGACCTTTACTGCTGGCCTCAGGAAATTCTTGTAAACGGGTTTATCCCCACCGTCCAGTTCGCTCTTCTGGTTTAACGCCTCCTATGTCAAGCAAAAGCCGGCTGCCAGTCTTCCTGCCAAGACCCTCTTTTCTGTTGCCCACCAAACCTAGGGTATCATGCCAGCGCTATGCGCAGTTCCAGTTACTGCCTGCCTTGACAGGCAGGTTTGAAGCCTTTTGAGTTCAGCTCCTGTCATCCATCCAGACACAAAGCTCTGTCAAAGTCTTCTCCTGGAGTAAATGTAATAAGTTCAGCTTTCCGTCATTAGACATGTCCTTGGTCGTTTTTGTTTTAATTTTGGAGACGACACATTTCAGCGGACAGCAGAATGTAAGAATGAGGGAGACAATACTTCATAGCTACGTTTTTGATATAATTACAACCTCGACTTTCCACACCTTTGTCCTGAAAGCATCGGACTACTGGTTTCTCTACAAATGTGAGGCTGTGGTTTGGATCTAGGTGGAACAAACGAGTCTCCTGGAAACTCATGCTGCAAAGTTTTATTCTCCACCCACCTGTGTACTACTGTTGAAAAGAGCTAAGATCTTTTCAGAGGTGGGAAGTGGTGGAAAGGTTTTAGGTCATTGCGGATTTGCCCTCGGAGGGAGGTTAACAATTCTCACGGGGCCTGTCTCTTGGTGTCCTGTCCTGCTCTGTAAACTCTCTCTTACGTACCTGTCTGCCATGGCATCATCCTCCACTGGCAATGAGCCTGGGAGCACCCTTAGGCAGTACAATGAGATTTCGGCTTTCAATCTCCAAACTGTAAACAGTATGAGACTTTTCTTTACTAAGTGTCTAGCCTTGGCCATTTCATTAAGAAACAGAAAGCAGGGTAATATACTTGGTAGACACATGATCCGCTTTCGGGGACATTTTGATTTCAGAGTATTTCATTCTATAGTGGTTTCTTCTCTTTACGTCTAACGTTTTCCAGAACTCTAGATACAAAAGGCGCCTGGAGGTAGGCAGGTGAGTCACCAGAACTGGATATAGACCTGTCGTGAGAAGGAGGGAACTTGGCACAAAAGCAGGGCCATTTCCTCCTGTCATATTAAATGTTGCCTTAAGCTCATCTGTTGAAATGTTCTAAGCTCAAGTAATACTGCATGGGCTTGGCACACTGTGTTTTTCTAAAATGAATTGCTTCCTGGCTCCCTGTACCACTGTGCAAGTGACCATAGAGCTGGGAATGGGTAACGGGCACCTACAGCCTGCATATGATTGAAAAGTGTGACCTCAGGTGGGCTGTGACATCTGCTTTACCAGAAACTGTGACAATTTCTAACTATTTTTATTGTGAAAACTCTATCTATTGACAATGTGGGAAATTATTAATACTCTCACATTATGTGGGTCTTCAGGTTGCAAACGGGGACGTGAAAAAGATAACTTATTCGGCAAAGCTGCAAAGAGGGTGGGAAGTAAAACACACGTGGAGTATCTGCTCTGGACAGCTGCCGTCACGGCCTTTTCTAGACACGAATCCATTTGACTCTCACACCAGCCTCACAAGGGAGGGCTTTAGTTTTGCATAAATAAGGCAACTGTGGTTCTGAGAGGTTGTTCTGTGTCGCAGGTGGCAAATGGAGGCACTAGTGCGTTCGGCTGCCCACTGCCCACTAGACGTTCTCACTGAGTGCCCCAACCCTGGAACAGGAGAAGGCCACGGGAGTAAGGAGTGCTCACGGAAGACTGTTCCAGATCCTTCTTCAGCTCTCATCTCTTTTAAAACTACTTTTAAGTTACCTCAATGCTTTTTAACGTAAGCTAGACCACAATAGAAATCCCATTAGTGGTTTAATAGCATTTCAAATAGATCTAAGGCCATAAAAAATATGATACTTTAATGTGAAAATGTAACAATTTTTGCCACACTTAAATTATAACTATTATCAATTTAGTCTACATTTTGGCTAAACATGACCTAATTATGGAAAACAAGGCTCAACTGGGAGCAAGAACAGCCCTGTGATCCCTGACTATGAGTGTTCTACCTTAGAACAAAGGATGACTAGGAGATAATCTCCATAATAAGATCTCCAATGCCTGTTTATATTGGGAATTATTTTATGTATTAGAAAACTGATATTCAAATTTAAAATGGCTGTACAGATTTGGTTACATATTTTTGATTTCTTCTGCTTCATATAAAAGTGATTTAAGGTAATTTCTCATTCAAAGAATAGAAAGAACAACTTATTTAATATTTTATGATACCTACTTAACTTTTATTGTTTGAAAAATAGCTATCATAGTTATAAGTTTGGAGGAATTAAGAATCTTTGTTGTTAGAGCTCAACATAGTAATATAAAAATATGTATTAAGTTAGCCTTCTTCTGTCTTCCAGTTATTATCATTATAATAACTGAGTTCTCACTGAGTGCCCCAACCCTGTCATGCAAATCTGAATTTTCCTAATGTTGATGTCCATATCCTTACACAGTAGTTGGTCACACTGGCTAATAAGAGCCCTCTCTGTACGGATGTGTGATGTGCCTTGTCTTGATGGAAACAGGGATCCACCAGCTGTGAGAATATCTGCCTTTTATTTCAGACAGCAAATCTTCCAAAGTCTTTCATCTCCTCTTTAGTCTGTATTCACCTGTAGTTTATAAGAAATTCTTTTATGAAACAATGGTGTGAATTTAAATTATTAAGTTATATTTTACTGGTGAAACATTAGCTATGATTAGTTAGATGCATGAAGCTTGCAGCTTGTTCTACTCAGTTTTAACTGTCAACTTGATATGGCCTCGAAGGGCCCAGGCCACTGGAAACAGCACTATGCTGGGAAGCTAGTCCTAGGCTACATAGTCTAAGAGTCTAAGAGTATGGTTCTTGGATTGAGCTATCAAGTAGAGCTCTTCCACTGCTTCCGCTTCAAGTTTCTGCTCAAGTCCCTGCCCCGATTCTTCTCAGTGATGGCCTATACCACTTGTAAGGTGACATAAACCCTTTCCTCCCCAACTTCCTTGGTCAGTGTTTTATTACTGTATCAGAGAAGACCCTAGAGCATAACTTCCCAAACATAGCTTTCTTTCTTGTGGGTATATGTTCTACAAACACTGACATTCTGGTGGATTCTATGTAACATGCTCAAATCAAATACAGAAAAACATGCGTGGAAACTGAAACCTGGATACATTGATTATATGGAAGATAATTTTGTGATGATTTGTTTTGTTTAGAACTGAAGTTGTCTTAACTCTCTTCTGTAAATTTGTACCCTGCTAATGGGAGGAATCTCACCTAGACTGTCTTCTAACTTTATGCACTTCAACCCTGTTTCTCCATGGCTGTGTCAGGCTGGCGTGGATGTCTCAGACACTTCTGACTTCCTGCATCAAGAAACTGAGAGAATATGTGTAGTGAAGACACTGGTATTTATAAAAGGTATTCCCACTAAGATGGATAATTCAACAGAAACACTCAGAATGTGACTGCCAACCAATAAATATCCCTAAACTTATGCTAAAGTTGACTACACTCAACTTGCCCTGTAGCCAGAGTGAAAAGTGTTTACAGCTACACCAGCATCACACAACACCAAAAGAGACAAGAAAGGAAGTGGGAGTGGGAGAGAAACAAAGCAGTTCTAACCAGCTTGACTAAAATATAGGACTTTAGCATGTTTTACAAAATTCTGTGGCACCGTTCCCAGGTCCCATCCCATGGCATTGGCAAAGACTTTCATTACGAACTGGTTGAGTCTCTTTATGGTATATGCACCTATTGCTGTCTTGGAGTTCTGATCGCTTGATTGACCATTGTTGCTTAAATGATATAAAAATGTTCATCCTCGTGTTTACGTTAGGCACTGACCCAAGTAACTAGTAACAATGCTGAATGTCAGGGTGATGAATCAGAATGATGTCACCACAGTGACTAAGTAATGCTTCCTATGGCTTGTGCTACAAGAGATAGTTTAATTTTCTTGGCACTATTCTGGAATTTTGATCCAGTCATAGAGAGTTTCATCTGTCTTTTTAATCCATGCCCAACCAGTCTAATGTCTGCTCTGAAAATTTGCGTGATGAGTTTGAATTCACCAAACTTGTGAGCTGAGCATTATTCATGCTTTCTTTTGCAGATCCCTGGGGCAGGTTCCTTCAGGAAATATTCTGGCTTATCTTTGAGTATCTGTGCTTTGTTATCTCTGTTATTCTTTGTCCGTGGAGGCTTCCGTGGTGGAAACGCACGGGGAAAGGGGTTTTAAAGGGAGATTCTGAACTCCTCGGGAAATCCCGTGTGTGGACAGAGCTTCCTAGCTCTGTCAATTCGCTGCTTTGTTCAGAATTTGTGAGTCATGGGCTCGGCACGCTGAGGTTAGAACTGAGCCAAGAGAAGGAACTCTTGACCGCTGCTGAGCCAGAATGACTATGAAAGATTATTCAGCAAAGTTTTCTTGAATGTTCTCTACAATTTTAGAGGAGTAGGATGCATATTCAACTCAGGTTTCAAAGAGAAAACCACCAGGTAGTCAGGTGAGAGCAGATAGTAGTCTGAGGTGGGCCTCTTAGGCTGGGAAGAACAGACTTTGTTGTCTTTACCTCTGTGGGGGGAAACATGGAGAATGGGGGAAAAAGGGAATTTTTGGAAATTATTGAGGTAGAGAAGCTGCCTAGATTGGATACTAAAGGCTACACAGGTTATAGCATGCCCAGAAGTGAAGGGTCTATGGCAGTGGTTCTCAACCTGTGGCTCATGACCCCTTTGGAGAGTAGAACAGCCCTTTCACAGGGGTTGCCTATGATCACTGGAAAGCACAGGTATTTAAATTACTATTCATAAGAGTAACAAAATTGCAGTTATGAAGTAGCAATGAATATCTTATGGTTGGGGGTCATCACAATATGAGGAACTGTATTAAAGGGCCACAGCATTAGGAAAGTTGAGAACCACTGGCCTGTACCATGTTGAGAGAAGAGTGTGGACAAAGACTTGTAGCATGTGGGGCCCTGCTAGTTGGGGTTTCTGTTCTGCCCAGGTCCCATGGCCAGCAAGTCCCAAAGAAATTCACACAGAGTCTATATTAATGATAAACTGATTGGCCCATTAGCTCAGGCTTCTTATTAGCTCTTGTAGCTTATATTAACCCATTATCCTTATCTATATTAGCCCCAAGGCTCAGTACCTGTTTCAGCGGGGTAGGTCACATCCTGCTTCTTCGGTGGTCCAGGCAGGAGTGCCGAGAGAGCTTCCTGCTTCCCAGAATTCTATTCTCCTTGCTCCGCCTCTATTTCCTGTCTGGTTGTCCCACCTATACAACCTGGCTAATGGCCAATCAGCGTTTATTTAAATCATGATTGACAGAATACAAACAATTCTCATGCACCAAGGACTTATCAACAAGAATTTGCAAGGTTAAAGTTGATGGATGGAGGATGGTGTCTAGAGTTTCTATTGCTGTGAAGAGACACCATGGCCACAGCAACCCTTATAAAGGAAAATATTTAATTGGGACTGGCTTACAGTTTCAGAGATTTGGTCCATTATTTTCATGGTACCAGAAGCATGCCAGTATGCATGCAGACATGGTGCTGGAGAAGGCGCTGAGAGCTCTACATTTTGATCCACCAGCAGCGGGAGACTGTGTGCTACACCAGGCATAGCTTGAACACATGTAAGACTTCCAAGCCCACCTCTATGGTGACATACTTCCCCCAATAAGGCCACACCTACCGCAACAAGGCCACATTCCCTAATAATGCCACTCCCTATGGGCCAAGCATTCAAACACATGAGTCTATGGGGCCATTCCTATTCAAACCACCACAGGCTATAACCATAAGACAAATTACCTCTCCAAGTTGTTTTGGGTCAATGTTTTGTCACAGCAACTGAGACCCAAATTAGAACATTGAATATCAGCCAAGAGAATTAGATATTATATGGACAGCTTCAATGACTCACCAAGTCAAATATTTGGGGTCATCTTTTAACTAAAAAGAGAGTTTATTTGTGTTAGTCATAATTAATCAGACCTGTGCTCCTATACGAGAAAAAGACTTGAGGGATGGATACCTAGAGGGAGAGAAGGCTTCCTGTGGACATGGGTCAAGGACATCTGGGACCTATAAATTGGGAGGAACTAATCCCTCCCCCTGCCCATTTCTAATTCATTGTCTCTGGAATTGTCAGAAAATAAGTTCTGATGGTTAAGCCAGCAAGACTATGGTAACTCATATGGCACACCAAGAAAGCTAACAGATTCCACAGTTTTTTTTTCTACATGTCATAAAGTGTTACTTTTATTTTCTATTTTTTGAGGGGGAAGTTCTTTAAATAATTTTTGTTGCAGTTAAAAATATGGGGATAACAGGAAGGATATGTGGGAAGTTTGGAGGTGAAAGGGAAAGAAGAAATGATGCATTATATTATAATCTCAAAACTAAAGATATAAGTATGTATCCTGGAAATAGATATTCAGATACTATTCAATGGCAAGAGCATCACATGTGTGATACCCCTATATAAAGGGTATTTTGGAGATAACTCTCATGGTTTTAATAAAGTATGTAGTCCAATAGCACTTTTATGCCATCATTAATGTTCTATTTTTAATTGAAGAATTTTCTTGTTTTTAGGAAAAACTAGGAAACCTAGGTGGGATCTGATCTGGAATTCCTAAAACCATTTTAAAACATTTTCTATGCATTTAGAATTATTTAAAATATAAATATCATTAAAATTAAAACCATGGATAAAAAACAATCAAATTGAAGGTCATATGTATTGCAAAATAGCAAGTTAAAATTTAAGCACAGTGGAGATTAGTTAAGAGACCAGGGAGCGTTTTCTGTCCAGGTTCACTCAGGTGCGGGTACAAGGTGCAGGGTGTGTACTGGATTCTGTAAAACTTCCAGTAACTCCATGCAAGGGTGAAGGCACACTCCAAGCACCGTAGCAATAATACAAAAGGCCTCAGCAGCACTCCAGCTCCAATCTCTGTCCATAGCCAAGCATGCTAGCCTGTGAAACTCAGTTTCCCTGCAGTGTTGCTCTATTGCTCTCTAGGCGGTTTCACTGTGTCTAGCACTGTGCGAAGAAAGGCACATCTTTCTGATCAATGGGGCTGTCTTTGGCCTGTCATTCACAGACAGGAAGGGCATCTAATCTGCTTTGAGACCCAATTATTAGAACATGCTCTCTATTTGTGTTCAACTAATGCTGGCAGAAATGCCAAGGGACTACTGTTGGCTTTAGACACGTAGACCTTTGTGGGGGCCATGCACTATATTCAATATTTATACTTTATATGGCATTAATATTTTGACATTTTTTCTGTTTTAGGAAAATATTTTGTAGACTCTAATAATTTTATCTTTTTGGTTAGGGGAAATTAACACTTTATTTGACTCTAAAGCCTCATTTTATCCTCCCAATTTTAAAAGAAGGTGAAACATTCTCATGAACCTTTAACACCAATCCTAGCTCTATAACTACTGGGCTAAATTCATAGGTAGCTTGATTGGCATTGAATTTTTAAATTATGTAGGTCCTATCTAAATAAAATGAATTAATTGAATTGGTGCAGACATTTAGTCACTAAAGACCATAAATAGATGTGCTGTAAAGCATATATTTTAGTTGAATTTCTAAGCCTATATGTTATAACTTATGTGAACTTGTGCTTAAAGAGCCATTGGGGGTCATTCTTATCTATTAACATTGAATCAGACAGCCTGGTTTTACGCAGTGCTCTGTTGATCAATACCTAGACTATAACTACATCCTATGCATTCTGAAGATTCTTGGAGTCATTAATCATCCTGAGATCTCCGTCTACCACAATATGTGCTTAGCATGAAGTCATTTTATTTTTTAACCTTCTTTTTTCCTTTATCAGCATCAGACACTTTGAAATATAAAAGATTTCTCTGTGGACTGGTCAGTGTTTCTGCTGATGCTTTCTGAATGTA
This sequence comes from Ondatra zibethicus, assembly GCA_004026605.1. Lineage (NCBI taxonomy): Eukaryota > Metazoa > Chordata > Mammalia > Rodentia > Cricetidae > Ondatra > Ondatra zibethicus. The sequence continues at coordinate 42,574 of PVIU01002305.1, forward strand.
ATGTTTAGGCTTGGGGTAAAGCTCAGTGGGGGAGGGGCTACTTGCCTAGCATGCATATGGCCCTGGGTTCAATGGCTTATACTAAAAGGAATCAAAGCCCCACAAATTTATCTTCTTATCTAAGGGTAATTTCTCTGTTATTAAATGAAGAGTTTACTTCCTGAAATAGCATTGTGATATCACAGAGGACACTGTAAAATCTATTAAAAAGGAAAGTACCCTGTGGAGATTAAATATTAATTTGGTCTCAATTGTTACTCAAAAAAGCAAGTGGTACTTTTTGCTCAGATAAGCTTTTGCTGTGATGCCCAGGCTGGTACAGAGCTCTTTACCTCAGACTCCAGAGCAGCTAGGATTTGGGGGATGGACCATCATGCCCAACTAAAGTGTTATTTTTATAGAGAGAAGAACTCAAAATTGTCAATGAGAAAAGCAATTGGTGTCAAGGTTTGACTTAAAAGGAACCCCCTCCCATTTGCAACCAAGCAAACTTTCCTAAAATTAAGACATTTTCCCAGGGTTTTCAAAATCATTAGCTCTAATTTAAGGAGCATCTAGCAGGATGTTTTCCTTTGATGAAATTAGCTTCAAATCAACTGTTTTCAGTACTTCCATTGTGTCAAATATTGCCCAGTGCGAGCTCGAAATGACACATTCATATCCACTTTTCCACCTCAAGCTGATTAGGAGGTAAAAATGGTCTAGAGAGGATCTCACTGTAAATTTTGTTTTTAAAGATCAAATAAATACTTTCTAAGTGCTTAATGACTTTGCTTCTACAAATGTGGACTGCCTGGTGCTGCCTTATGCTGCGATGAACGGAACGGGAAGAGAAAGTGCTGAGCTAGGGAATTTAACATGGTAAGGACATCTGTCTACTCTTGGCCCGCCGTGCCCCCAGTCCAACTGTTTCTAAATTCCAGAGTTGTGTTTGCACTTATTCGACACGGGCAGCTTCTGAAGAACACACACCCCGGGGAGCTGGGCTGTCTGACATTCCGTGGGGTTAATGCCAGTAGAAGAACAAGCTCTTTTGAAATGTGAAGTGACTCTGCTTGCGCGCTGGCCTGCCCGCACAACCCGATGCAGGTATTCATTCTCAGAGCTCTTTTCCCTATATCTGGATCCACATGTCTTTGGCAGTGTAACTGGGCTCGGAAACTGTGAGGAAATCATCTTGAGATTGGATGACAGGTACCTTAGGAGTCCATGATTTCTATGGCAAAGTACTATTTGAAACCAGAAAAGCGGTTTATTTCTCTTCCTCTTTGTAGTATGAAGTATATTTATAGCTTTAAAGCCCATGAACCACAATGATGATCAACATAGCACGATCTATCCAAGGGCACAATAATAGCACTTACAACTTGGGGATCCTCAACCACTATATAATTAAACTAAAAACCCACTCAGTAGGAGGTAATTAATGTGTGTCACTGTCAACCTAACCAAATACCTGTGGCTGATTAAATTATAGACCCTAGATGAGAATGCAGTATTGTCATTTTCCTAAACCAGTATGTTTCCTAATTGAATTCTAAAAACCTACCCTTAAATCCACAGATAAGTATAGCTCTAACCCTTACTAAGGAAGCTTCTTTTTGCAGTAGACAAGAGAGCACCACAAAAATCCACAAGCCAAAACATAGAAAGCAGCTGACTTTGGGATACCCAGCCCTAATTGATATATCTGTAACACAGCCTCTATACCCAAGCCTCAGGGAACATTGAGGAAAAGGGGGCTGAAAGATTTTAGGAGCCCAAGGACCAGGAAGTCTGTTGTGAGATCATGTCTTCTATACATGAGAGGGATGTTGCACCCATGAAATTAAAAAAGAAATGATCACCTAAACAAGATCCTCAAGATGGTAACACTAGTAGACATGCTAACATGGATGGTTAAATCTCACAAGGCCTCACCCCTGTAGTTAACTTTTTATTATCTCTTTACACGAAGGTTGTACAACAGATCACTTTCCTATTACCTAGTGATTTGAAGCTCAAAGAATGTTAGTAACTTACTAAATTTGCACAAGCACTAACTACTAAAGCCATGGAAATGCTCTAAAGAAAGGTAGAGAGTAATTCAAATCAAGGTGTTTAACTCTAGATACCATGCATTTACTATAATACCACCTTCCTGGCGCCTGGGCTAAACTATGCTAAATCATTTGCAGGATAATGTAGATACTACAAGGTCGAGACTGGTCAGGATGTCAATTGTGTTAGAAATTTTGATGACCTTGGGTACACAGGCCTTGGAAAGTTTGCTGTTCCCCATTGCTACCTCCTACTGCTACTTAAGACAGTTTCATGAGATTACCATTATGGTTAACCAGGGTTGAAAATTTTGACCTGGTGGTGATTTCTACTGACAAATGGACTTAACAAAGAACTTACTTATCTAGATTTGTCTACTTTTTATTTGTATTATACACTCCAACTAAAGCAGTCATACAGTCACGTGGGGTAGATTCTTGGCCTAGGGATATGGTCTTACTGTTATCTATTTCTCCCAGATAGTGTATAGCCTGGGAGAATTGGAAGGCAGTGGTAAAGAGGATTGAATTCATTACCATTTCCAATAACCAAAATAACTTTCTCCTTCATGAAAGCTTTTTGTCATTGTCCCCGCTACCCACCACACACTTACAATAGTTGAGGCTAGACCCAGGGTTTCACACATGCTAGACCATGGTGCTGGACCATTGATATATGTCCTCAGCTTCATCACCATTTTTTCCCTTCCATAGTTGAGGGTTGAATCTAGGACTTCATGCTTTGTAAGCAAGCACTCAACCACTTAGCTAAACTCACAACCCTTGCTTTTATGTGCATAGACTGAAGGAGTAGTTCTTCTCTAAGGAAATATGATATGCAATATAAGTTTCCAATAAGAAATCCATAGACTTCTCTTTCCATTGAATGGAACAAGTTTGGCTTCTGAAAATGGTTAAAAAGCTGTTTAATGTGATTTGAAACTATTTCTGACCCTGTCAGTAAACTTTTAAAAGCACACAGTTTTCAGTTCTGAACAAATGAAAATTGAATTAGAAAAATATAATTGCTGAAAGTAAGTAATCAGCAAATAGGTCAAATATTTGGCATCAGTTTTTGCCCCACCTGGGATAAGGGTAAAGGGAAGCTGCCCAGGGGCTACCTACTACAGGAATCTGAGGTTATCATCTTTACCAGAAAACACAAGAAGCTCTTCTCTTAATGTGTGTGGTTCAATAATTGCAGCCACTACAGGCAAAATCCCCTTCTTTGAACATAAATATGTGAAGAGAAGGAAAATAAATTTTATCCAAGACATTTTATTTACATGTTAGACACCGTATAAGTTTGCAGTTTGAATTAATAGACCCTGTGACTGAAGTCAACAGTAAAAACCTTTCAACCCTGAGATGCGGCCTCTGTGTCTTAGGAGAAGTACATTTCTGTTTCATATAAACTTCCCGCCCCTTATAAATTTATAAATATTACAAGTGGTATAATAGCACAAGACTAAGGCAGTAGGTGTAGTGGTGTGTGAGAAAAGTGTCACAAATCTATGACGTTATCTCTATACTGTTGAATTTATTGACAATGGTGTAGTTCTCAAATTTTTCTTTCAAGTTCTTCATGGTTTTCTGTTATTTAGTAATTTCATAAAAGCAGCCATAAAGCAATACTCTGCTAACAAAATGAAATAAAACGTGTTAAACTTTATTAAGCAGCATATATATTTATTAACTTATTAATATTGTCATGGAACTCTTGCACTTTTTGCACAAACACAAAACAGTTCATTCGCGTCTCCTTGTGGAATAGTTTGAGCCTTTGTCAAAGCCCACTGGCCGCCTATGTGACTCAGTAAAATGCCTTCATCATCTTCACTTTGGTTGCCTTCTCTATACAATGAACATCCTTGAACTTCATGCCACAGACTCACTGGGAGTGGAAGGTGATACAAGGTACAGATGTAATGTTGCCATGGTTGGGAACAGAAACAAGCCAGTGTGAAACTGGTTATATTGTGACTGTGTGGTAAATAAAGTCACTCTGTATTGGTAGAAGTCAGCTTTGCCCATTAGAACCCTCTCAGCAAGGTAACACGTTCCATGAAAGAAAATCAAAGTTCAGATCCGAGGATCCAATGCAAGGAATTTTCCAGTCTGTCACAAGGTGGCCCCAGATCCATATTATTCACAACTCTGAAAGAAGAAGGGACTGCAACAAAACTCCATGGTTGTAACTGAGTGTGTAAGGTCTCACTTAATTGTACAGTTGGCTAGAATACAGAAAAGCAATCTTGACGTGTTTAAAATGAGCAAGAAATCAGTTGCACGCATCTAGAGATACCTCTTTAAGGCTCTTCTCAGTAGAAGTATATATAAATTATCCAATTGACATTCAGTGTTTCAGTTTTAGCAGGACTTAGAAACATGTTGATTGGCTGTGGAAAACATGCAATCTTTGCTTTCTTCCCTTGTTTATAACAATGATTGTTTAGTTTTCCACTTTGCCTGAAAACTTATGTAAAAACAGTCTCAAAAACTTGTCCTCCTTATTCTCTTCTACGTGTAATATAAGGTAAGACCGTAGGTTATAAATCTTATAAAGGTGTATCCAGAAAGCTCCAGATTAAAGTCCTTAAAAGACCATTGCTGATTTGTTGTTTCTCCCTTTCACTTGGACTCCTTAAACTCTTGTTGAGCGGTGGTGGCACACACCTTTAATCCCAGCACTTGGGAGGCAGAAGCAGGTGGTTCTCTGTGAGTTTGAAGCCAGAATGGTCAACAGAGTGAGTTCCAGGACAGGTTTCAAAGCTATAGAGAAACCCCATCTCAAAAAAAAAAAAAAAAGACACCAAACCTTTCATCAAGAATGCAGTTGTGTGCCTGAAATGTATCAAGATTCTACTTGCAGAAAAATAAATTGCACAAACACAAAAAATAGAACTGGGGCAAAAGTCAGCGGTGAATTATATACACCTACCTACCTGCAGTCATACATAGTTCTTGACAGATGTATAGACTTAGCATTCTGATGCTTTCCACTTTCTTTTCTTCTTATTTTCCTTTATCTATTTACCCCACTTTTGGTAGTGTTGGTGGTCAGATTCTGGGACTTGCATGTCACAGATGAGCACTTTATCACCGAGCCACACCTCCAGCCCAACTATATATGATACAGCTATTATCATCATCCCTACTTACTAAGAGATTGCAGTATTTGCTAAGTGTGTAGTTCTCGGTGTTTGAGTAGGTGCTGTTTCAGTCTGCCTCCCTTGAAAGATACAGAAGACACAAAAGATATCTTCACCAAATACATAAAAACCTAGGGAAAAATTGAAAGCCTAACTAAAAACATACATGATGGGGCTAGAGAGATGTCTCAGTGGTTGACAGTATGTATTTCATTTGTGTTTTAATAAATAAAGCTTGCCTGAAGTTCAGAGAGTAAAACAGTCACACTGTTCAGCCTTGCAGACCAGGCAGTGGTGACACACACCTTTAATCCCAGTAACCACACCAGTTTGCCGGAGAAATTGGGCAGTACATTTAACTCCAGCACTAGAGAGAAATATAAAACGGGAGGAGACAGCTCTCACACACAGTCTGAGATTCTGAGATTCCTGAAGGCAGGTTTGCCATTTCAGACTGAGATAGAGGTAAGAGCCAGTGGCTGGCTATTTTGCTTTTCTGATCTTCGGGTTGAACCCCTCCCTACCCCCACAAAGAAAAAGAGTATACACTGCTCTTCCAGAGGACCTCACTTTGGGTGATTCATATCTTCCTGTACCTCCAGCTCCAGGGGATTTGATTATTCTGGGCTCCATGAATACCTTCATTTATGTGTAAGCACCCAAACATATATTCTCTCTCTGCCTCTCTCTCTCTCTCCCTCATTCCCTCCTTTCTTCCCTCCCTCCCTTATTCTCTCTCTCTCTCTCTCTCTCTCTCTCTCTCTCTCTCTCTCCCTCTCACACCCACACACACACTTAAAACTTAAAAATAATAAAAAACAAATCTTAAGATATACACATGAAGGCACAACACAAAGATCAGAACTAGAAATGCCTTGGTGTTGCTGAACGTGAATGTTCCTGCACCACTCTGTCCCTCGCTTTGGAGCAAGTTCATTACAATGGTAAGCTTGGCTCATTCTCTGCATGAGAAGTAGGCACACTTTTCCAAACTAGCCTAGAAATTGATTTGAGTATGTTACATTTTTAGCTTTTATAAAGCTGGGTAATTGCTTTGACAGTCACAGATTCATCTAAATATTTTTACTGTAACTTCTGTATATTACACTCTTTGCCCAGAATCCAGCAGCTGGTGGTATGGCTTTAATTTAATAGTTAATCATGTTTTCATAGCAACCACAGGCCTTAGCTGACTCAATCTGGGAATCTCAATCTAGGATTTCGTTGCAAAAACAATGTTCTTAAAACTAATAAAACCCGAGACTGAACAGATTGACAATAAATATGTCTTCTCCATATCTCTTCTTAAAAGGCCTGTTTATAGATTGAGGAGGGGAATGCTGACGAGTGAAAGCTAAGCTCTTTTCTCAGAGAGCAGATTGCAGATGTCCCTACTTTGGTTTATCTTACACCTGCCCTTTGCCAGGCATTGACAAAGCATATATGTTATCTAGAATTCGCCATCAGAATTATTGAAAGGATTGATCAGACATGTATTGAGCCATCAAGTATAAAAAGGTAGGATTAAGAATGTAAGGAGACAGCACAATACTAAGGGGACTGTCATGAATGCATTTATTGTCTAATGCACCCAATAAAGCATTTCTATGACAAATGAAGTTGCAGTGGCATTTCTGTAGGGCCCTGGCTCTCTTGGTTCTTGTCTTCTTAGGAAGCTGCTACATTGAGCAGATGTGAGTGGAAGAAAAACCCAGAACTTTATGGTCACCCTTCCCCATATCTTCCTTTAAAGACCAAGAGGCACATACTGCATTGTACAGGTGTACACCTCACGGATGAAGGCAAGAGAGCATCTGGAAGGAAGGTACTAGCTGAGCCTGGGATATCTCTGATGCAGAAAGCAGAAAAGGGCTCTCACACCATGAGGGACATTGGAAAGGATGGAGCCACTGTGGAGTTATCCTAATGGAGAAGGGGACACCCTTCTCTGTGAGATAATTAAAATTATCTTACAGTATAGATACTTATCAGTTTGAGAAATGCCTTAAGAAGCGTTCTGTTCTTATTCCAAAGGGGACCTCAAAATGAATGTGTTACTGGGAGTTGGGAAACGGCTCTGTGGCTAAAGCATTTGCAGTGCAAGTTTGAGTGTGTGAGTTTGATTCCCTAGAATCCACATAAAACTGGGACACATTGTCCCTATGGGAAAATGAGAGCCAGAGACAAGCAAATCCCCAGAAACTCATGGGCCAGTTGTCCTGCTATACTCTGCTGCAGAGAACAGAGACATCATTTCAAGCAAGGTGGAAAGTGACTATTAACACTAGAGATGTCCTCTAAAGTCCACATGTGCTCTGGCAAGTATGCACCTGCACTCATACAAAGGAATACATACATACATAACCATGCATACCATATATTCACACACACCATGCATACATACACATCCTATATTCATATATCAAAAATTAATTCCTGCCTGAAGGCAATTCTAAATATTTTTCTTTTTCTGAATTTCTTGATGCATCATGCAATTATAAAAGATGAGTATAGAAACATAAATCTTATTTTTTTCAAGCTAGAGATAATTAAGTATAAAGAGGTTCCCTGGAAATCTGATTCAAGATGGTGGAGGCCGCCAGCACCTGAAGGACCATGGAGCAGCTCCAAGGAGTTTGAAAAACCCACAGGGACTCCCAGGGGAGACCAGTAGCAGAGGAAGAGACTGCAGAACCCATAGTAACACTGGAACAACTAAAACAAACAAACAAAAAAAGAGATCTCCTTAGCCTGCTGGGAGGTTCTGGTAAGTGGCCCATCCTGCAACAGGGAGCATGCTCCACTGATCACCCTGATTGGGCGAGGAGAGTACAGGCTGCGGTGCTGCCCTTGGGCTACGAGAATGATGGTCAGAGATGGTGAGCCAGTGAAGCAGTAGGCGCTGAGGGCAGAGGGGTGTGCAGCAGCAGCCTAGAGCCCTTCCCAGCACCAAGATCACTGGGTAATAACAGAATGTGAGTCGAGTTGAGTCCTAGGAATAGTCCAGTATTTATGGTGCTTCAGCAACCAGAAACTTCGAACCAGATCAATGATGCCTTGCATAAGTATTTGCATGTAAAGCTGTTTGGGACATACACTGTGGAAACACTCCAATGCCACTTCATTGAATAAATGTGTGATGGAGAGGTGGTCAAGATGGCAGAACAGCTGCAGCAAAGTGGTATTCAGCAGCCTGGAGCCCCTGAAGGCTCTGCCCTGGTATGCTGGTATACCTGGCCTGTGCTGCCCCCCAAGCCATGTGGATGACTGTGGACCATGCCGCAGCTGGAGGCCTTGCTGATAGCCACGGTCCATGTTACCACCAGAGGCCATGTGGATGTTAGAGGTCTGTGCTTCCCAGAAACCATGTGTAAGTCCATGATCCATGCTGTTCCTGGCTGTTGTGTGCAGGGAAGCTTCTTTGACAGTGGTATGGATAACTGCAGACTCACAGTTGTTAAGCATGAGAGACATTGAAGGCTTTTGTGACAACCCCTCCCACCTGCCAAAACAGCCTAGACAGGAAAACACTGAAGAGAGTCTTTCACATCGTGATGGGGATGTTGAACTGTAGCTCTTCCTGTAGCTAAGGGCTTCTGTCTGGGGACTGTGGGAAAGGCCTCAGTAATCTTTAAGGGACTGGCTCCTCAGAGTTTGACCACACTCTAATGAGTTTATGAGCAACAAAAATTGGACTTGGTGTATTTTTTTTCTTTTTTGAGGAGGTCTCAAGGATAGGAGGGTGGACCTGGAAAAAATCAGAAGTAAGTGTTACCAGGGTGCATTGTGTGAAATTTCCAAATAATAAAGATATTATGTTGGGAAAAACTAAGTATGGAGAGTGGATGAACTCAGACTCCTCTGTGTGTGTACACGTGTGTGTATGTGTGTGTGTGTGTTGTAAAATACAGTTTTTTTTCTTGCTTTAATTAAACTTGTTCTTAGGTTTGAGAAGCAGGCTTGCCCGAGACGGCTAAGAAAAATTGAAAGAAGGGACTTTTGTCATTTTTAGGCTAACTTGGCTAAAACCGACAAATGAGAAACCTTTTTCTTTTTCTCCCCTCCCACCTTCACTCCCAAGCTTTTTACTTCCTCCTTTCACTGAGAACATTGTCGCTGTTCTCTGGAAGGCCACTGCCTACAACCTATAGCGTTTACCTCACTTCTCCAGTAAAAATTACTCATTATCCAGCTCACATCCCATTTCTGCTACATCCCAGTGATGCACACAAAATACATGATTGATCTGGTTATGCTTCTTGGTTATAAAATACAAATGAATAAGCTAAATCTTTGCTGAAGTATTTTAAGCATAATTTGAAGAAGCGAATGTTCTCTCTAATCAGAAAATAGGTAGAATTAAAGCCTTATTAAGATTACTATTTTGTTAATATTTCAGTTTAGTTTTATTTATCAGTGCCACGTATATGCACAATATATTTTGGTCATACCCACCTCCAGCTGTTCCCCTCCAACTTCTCCCAGACTCTTTGCCACATTCCCTACCCCCACTCAACTTCATATCCTCTGTGTAAAATAACCCTCTTGGTGTAGGAGGGTCCTTCTGTATTTGGGTTGCTTTTATTGGTTAATAAAGAAACTGCCTTGGCCTTTTGATAGGGCAGGACTTAGATAGACAGGAAAAGAGAACAGGATACTGGGAAGGGGACAGAGTTAGAGTAGCCCGCCATGAAGCTCCCAGGTCAGACACGCTGAATCTTTCCCGGTAAGCCACGATTCGTGGTGACACACAGATTATGAGAAATGGGTTAAACAAATATGTGAGAGTTAGCCAATAAGAGGCTAGAGCTAATGGGCCAGGCAGTATTTAAATGAGTACAGTTTCCGTGTAATTATTTCGGGTACGCACCGGGAGCCGGGCGGGACAGAACAAGGGGCCCTGCGCAGGGAACGCAGCCCGAGCCCCTCATTACTATACTCTCTAAGTCCAATTAGTATTGCCTGTGTCCATGGGAATTGCTAGCACCATCTACTAGAGCTTGAGAAACCCAGAAAAGACCACATCCCTGAAGAAAACTGGCTTTTCCTCCCCCAGCGACTATAAACTGCCAGCAGTTCCTTAGCTAGGAGGGCCCCTCCTGAGGCCCCTATCCACCTAGGCTGGAGTATTGACTGGCTTGATTTTCTGCAGGTCTTCTGCAGGCAACCACAGCAGTTGTGAGTTCCTGAGTGCAAGGGCTTTGTCAAGTCTCTAAGTCATTATTTTACAGAAGTCTTCCTGACTTCTGGCTCTTAAAACCTTTCAACCCCTCTTACAATGCTTCTCGAGTCTGGTGGAGAAAGGAGTGACATAGATGTTCACCGTTCTCCACAGTCACTTGTTCTCGGAACACTGATTAGCTGTGGGCCTCTATGCTAACTGCCACCCACTACAATAGGAAGCTTCTGATAGGGGGTGAATGATTCACTAGTTTATGGATACGGAGACAACTATTTAGGAAGGAGTTTGATGTTGTAGCCGTTAGCAATATAGAATATGTTCTTGGTCAGGTTTATGGTACCAGATATAAAATCCCTCCTTTCAGGTAAAGGTGGTCAGGAAACTGTTGGTTTCCCTCATAAAGGTCATGCAGTTATTGCACCAGTGAGCATATCTTTCCAGGCCAGTGGCTACTTTAGCTTATAGGGATCATATTTAGATAAGAATCTTGAAGACTTCTCTCCTCCAGCAGCCTGCAGAGCACCTTCCAGCACTGTAGAAGCTAACTAGAAAAGCAGAAACTTCTAGGCCAGTACCAGCTTGATTTCATTGCTTGATTTCATTTTATGTTACCAAAGTGTGCCATGTATAGACTACTCCTAAAGATCATAAAACCACAAATCTAGAACACACGCATGTACACACACACATGTGCACACACACTCATATGCATACATTCCCTTGCCATAAGATACAAGAAATAAGCTTTGAAGCTAAGTGCATCCTTTGCTTGCATCCCCCATTTTTAATCTGAGGTTTCATATGTGTCTTTATTGCGAGAGGGGATTTATACTGTGTTCTAACAGTATACTGCTAAGTAGTTCCATTCCACATTTGCTTTGAATTCATGAAGTTTTATTGGAAGAAATTCACCCTTATTTTAAAAAAACAGGTTATTCAGGATGCATTCCAATTATTAAATAAAGGTGCAAAAGTGTTCTCTCTTTTTCTCTGTAGTTAAGCATATCACAACCACATCAAAATACAGCTAGTAGATGTACTTTAGATTTTCAAACACAAGAAAGTATAATGGAATTAGGCCAGTTCCTGATGATCTTAAAGGCTCTTGGTGTTATTAAAGTTGATCCCTTTAATCTGGGATACAGAAAAAGTGCTGGCTGGCTCCATTACAGTTGAAAAATTGAGCAAGGGAGGACAAGGCGTTGCTCAACACATATGAACAGAAACGTAAAAAGGAATCCAAGGCCTGTGAATCACTGTCTGGTGTTTTCTAGAGGTAGACCGCACTCCAGTGTTTAACTTACAGTCAGATGCCTCCAAACACTACTAACCACAGGACTGGGAGGGCATGAGGCCATTTGAGGAAACATGTATATGAACTGCATCCTCTTGAGCAAGTGCTAAGCATGTCCTAGACTCATGGCAGCATCTTAACGCTGTTTGTTATAACATGTACTCACAGAAAGTGGAGACCACAGAAGATTTCACTGTCATCATCTTGAAATTAAACTAAAAGTGAAGTTTTGAGATAACTGGTTATTTCCAAAGAGAGAAGGTAATAACCAAAGAAATGTAAATCAAATTAAAATAAAATGAGAAAACATCTCTCTAAAGACAGAAAATACTTTTTGAAACAAACATACCATTACAGTTTTCACTCTCCTAAATCAGAACCTGCCTCAACAACCTGGATCCCCGTGGCTGATGGTTGCATGAATCCAAACAGTACTATGAGGAGATCAACTAATGAGGAGTAGAAAGCAATCACTAGTGTGTCCCGTAGCACTGAAGACATGGGTAACTTGGTTTCCGTTCCCTTGGATCTTAAAAGTATGTAGGATCTGGGGTATTTGACCCTAAGTCTCTTTGCCAAGTGTATTAAGTCCCCAGGGTTGTTAACTTTCACCCTTTCATGTACTTTTTTGTTCACACTAATCAACTAGACCCTAGTGCTTTGGGGAAGCTCTGACATGGAGTGTAGAAAGATTCTTGCGGTTAGATGGGCAGGTACCCATGCAACATGACCCTGAGCTTCAATAGAGCTCATTACAGCTGTAATTGAAATTAAGAGTAAGCTGGGGTATCTGATGGAAAGAGCAGTAAATGAATATCATAGTCAAGTTCTTATCCCACTCACCTTCACTAGGGATCCAATCTTTTGTTTGATCACTGCATCTAGTGAAACAAGCTATTCCTAAAAATGATGCCCTACTGGCCCCTAGACCTCTATCAATACTATGTATCTCTATCCCTCATGTCTGGGCTATAATTTCATGATCTTAGGTTAGCAGCTGAGCTAATTTAATTTGCTTAGCTAATAGAACAGCATAGACTTTCAACTTTTCAGGATTTGGGCACCTAGCTCTTGTCTAGATAGAGTTGCTGAAGCCATCCACTACTCCTTCTAAAAAATGACACAGAGACCTCACAAGTCCCCATGAGTGCCCATGGTCCTTATTTCCCAAGAGAGTTAGGGTGTAAAATATTAGCTAGTAGAGTATTTGCCTGCTGACCCACAAGAATGAGCCATCAAGGTCACCAGTAGTTGCTGTTTCATGGCCAGTAGAATTCTTGCTCTATACCCTAGTGCTGGTACTGATGCTTTCTTCCCAGGAACCAGAGCCTTTGTGGAACCATCACTGAGCACTGCAAATTCTGCAAGTGAATCCCTGGGCACAGTGGCTCAGTCAGCACTGCAGTCTTGTCTCACTTCCCGGACGCTTGCACCTCTCCTGCCATTGTGGTAGTGGGCATTGGCTGAATGTATATGTCACATCCTGGATGACGATGCCCAAATTTGGGGGTGTCTTATTTGAGTTGTTTCATTCCAACCGAAATGTTGATACTTAAGATAGCTGGACGGTGTTATGGAGGATAATTATACAGCTTATGTCAAAACAAAACTTCTATAACTTTACTCCATCTGTCTCTCAAAGCACAGCAACACTTGCCTTCTCAAAATCTGTCCTACAGACCCCCGGATACTCACAACAAAACAAAACAAGGCAAGCCACTTTAGCCTATGCTCACTTGGCTTCATCTCAGTCCTATCCATCACTTCCCCTGGCTTTTTTTTATATCAGTGGACTTTTCTCACCCATGCTTCCCACTAAAAATACGCTCTTTGTATCTTTCAGTGAAAGTCAGTCTAGGTTTTTGCCTCCTGCAGACCTTGCTGTATTCTGCTCTCCGGTGAGTACAGGAAAGACTTAGAAATGTTTCAGTTCCCGCTGTGGATGGAGGATGGAGGAAGAGAAAATGGTTTTCTCTTGCCATCCCCGTCTCTGCACAGGATATGTCTCATGTTATACCTCTAGTGTTTATCCTCCATAGATGCATTGGTGCTGCTCGTTCACCAGAGCAACAGGGAGAAACAGCATCCAGGCTTATCTGACCTTCCCTTAATGCTCCACATTATTCCGTTTCCATACTACTCCCTTGAGAAAGTTTCATTATGCTTCAGGGTTAATAATATTGACTGCTAGTATTTCATTTATTCAATGGGCATACACTGACTAAATAATTAAGATTATAGAGTTGTCTTTATTCTTCCCTGTCCTCTGGAGGCTTTATTTCCTGTCTGTATGATTTGTAAAATATTACATAATCTTTTAGGTTGTAAAAAATTGCAAGTGATTTTTTTTTCCATTTCTATTCCTCTAGCCTATCCTCCCATGTTCTCCTTGGGTGAGCGAGTCTCTACAGTGACAGTGTCTCAACATTGTGTGACAACATAAGGAATTCTATCAAGAAGTCACCCTTTACTAGAGTAAAAGTTGGAATGAGCCTCATCCGTACTCTATGTTGTTATTAAGCATTTCTTTGGGCATTAGAGTTGTTACTGTTTGATCTTTTTATGCTCTGCATAGATACAAGATCATCAACAAGAGTGTGATCAATGTGTGAGGTTTATCCTTCTCCATCAGTTGCAGCAGATAGCTGTGCCAATAAAGCGGTCTGGCTTGGCATGTGTGCTCCTCCAGGCCTGCAGCACTTTGCTCAAGGCTCTTTATTGTCAAAGGCATTGTGAAGAATAGGAGAAGATTACAGAGGACAGAGGCTCTGTGAGCTGAGCAGCTCCACCTGAGATGCTTTTGTCTTCGTGGCAGCAGAAATCACAGCCAAGGGGTCTGCCGCATGGTTTGAAGGTTGGAATGAAGTCTGTGCCTCAGAGAAACATTCAGTCATTTTGAACAGCTCTTTGTAGTTGCTAGTATCTGTTTCCTCAAAATATCAGCAGAATTTTCACTTTGAATAAACATAATTCGTTTTCCTAAATATCTCTGAATCCTTTTACATTTTAATTTTTTTGATACCAGCCAAACTATTGAATTATTGAAATAGTTGCCCAGGCCACTATGGCTTGGCAGAGGGAATTTCAGGCTGACTATGTGGTCTCATTACCAAATCTCATTACCAGCAGCTGTGGCTAGACTGGGATTTTTTTGAAAGAGTTCTTTCTGGGGTTTAATAGCAGTATTAACAACTTATTTCCAAAGAGGGTGATGAGCATACAGCTATGGATTACATCGCTTAAGCCATTTTGAATTTGTAAAATATTTTATAAAAACTTAAGTTTAACCTTCCCCTTTTTCGTTCTTCTCTCGAATATTATATCTCAACTGCAGCTTCCCTCCCTCATCGCCTCCCAGTCTTCCCCCCACCTGCACCTCCACACTCCCCCAGATCCAGTGCTCCTCTGCTTTCCTTCAGAAAAGAGCAGGCCTCCCAGAGATATCAACTGGACAGGCATAACAAGTTACAGCAACACCAGACACATACCCTCACATCAAGACTGGCCGATGCAACCCAGTAGGATAAAAAGGGTCCCAAGAGCAGGCAAAAGAGTCAGTGACAGCCCCTGATCCCACTGTTAGGAGTCCCAAAAGAACAGCAAGCTACACACCGTAGCATACATGCAGAAGACCTAGCTCAGACCTATACAGCCTCCCTGATCATCAATTCAGTCTCAGTGAACCCCTAGAAGGCCTGGTTAGTTGATTCTGTGTGCTGTGTTCTCCTGGTGTCTTCAGTCCCTCTGGATCCTACACCCTGCCCCTATTTTGCAGGATTCCCTGAACTCTGCCTAACGTTTTGCTGTGGGTCTCTGCATCTGCTCCCATCAGTTCTTGGATGAAGCCTCTGATGACAATTATGCTAGGCTCTGGTCTATAAGTACAACAGACCATCATTAGAAATCATTTCATTTATTTTTTTTCCTCAGCCATGCTTGGTTTTGTCATAGGTCTCGGGGATATCCAGGTTCCTGGCCATCCAGGCAGTATCAGGCATGGATGTTCTCTCCTATCCAGGTGTGGGTCTCAAGTTGGGTCAGATGCTGGTTGGCTACTCCCATAAGCTCTGAGCTATCTTTACCCTCAGCGCCTCTTGCAGGCAGAACAAATGGTGGGTGGAAGGTTGTGTGAATGGGTTAGCTTAAACTGTTAAATGAAGGAATGAGTCATGTTTCCCTATCTGTCAATACCGAAGATGTCTTATTAACTGAGCATCCACTTAAAGCAGCACTCACAGCAATAGTATGATGGTTCTGTGTAGTCTTCATAAAGCTCTCTTAGCCATTTGCTTAGCAGTTATTCACAGGTCATAAAATAGTGTCACTATTATGGAAGGGATTTTTTGAATACATCATACTTTTATCATGGCATAGATTAAATATGAATAAGGGTCCTGACAAAGGATTGACTGACAGGGCACTGGGAGGACCTAGAGCTCAGATATAAATACTTGAGTAAATGAGCTTTGAAAAGAGGATTTTTCTGGAATGATAGTTCTAAAGTGGAGTGAATTTTGCACCTCCCTTGGCATGAACATTTTTTAATGGTCATTATTTGGGGATGAAGAAGCTATAGGTACCTACCTGGTAGCAGGAAAGGGCCAGAGAAACCTAAATATGCTGGAACACACAGCAGAGCCCCATGCAACCACATATCTGGTCCAGTTGCTGAGGTTGAGAAGCCCTCCTGGGAGACAGGAAAAGTTTCTGTTGGACATGAGGGGAGGCAGAACAATGTGCGTGGAAAGCGAGATTCATGACAATATAGATATTTGTGGTTTCCACAGAAAGGACTCTATGATGCCCCCTCCAGAATAGTGTTCCTAAAAAGTGGCGAAACTGAGTTAGGCCTAGATCACTTGACAATGCAGTTTACTGAAGAGGTCTTGGCAGAAGAGACCCAAGATGGCCTCTCAGCATGTCTGTGCCTCAACACTAGCACAGAGGAAAAATGTGGACAGAGACCTCGTCTTTATCCTGCTGCTTGAAAGTGGCACTCGGGCCTGTAAGAAACGTCCGCATGTCTGTAGGGAGCTGGTAGAACAATGACTGACTTCCAAAGGAGCTCTCCCACATTTCCAGTTCTCTAAGACTCTTTACGAAGGGAAGAGCCAAACACCAAGACATCCGATGTGCCTACTGTCCTGGTAGAATTTCCATGCTACTTTATAAGTGTAAGTTTGCTATTGTTATGAATCATAATGTAAATAGTTTTGGAGATAGAGGTTTGCCAAAGGGGTTGTGACCCACAGGTTGAGAACCACTGTTCTAGAGGATAATGTTTTTATTTATGTGTTTCTGTCCTGGCTGGTCAATTTGGGTCACCTTTGCTCACCTTGTATATGTCATAATTAGTATATGCACGCTCACATGATCACAGTATATACACTATTTTAGTTTCTTTCACTTTGACATGATCTATTACTGTCTGGTTTATAGAGGGATGTTTCAACTTATGTGGAAATGATGTTCTACAATGAAGAGTACGCCTACCCAGGAGAGTGATATCTTAATAGTGGAACATTCTAACATCAAATGTGTCACATACTTCAAGCAGTATCCCTCTTTCTGACCTCAGTTCTTCTCTTGTGGCATTTGACCAACATTTATCTGAAGGTTGTGCCAAAATAATCCTACAGAAGAGGGAGCTACAAATACTGGCAGTTCTTGAAAACAGTGATTGCAATTGCTCCTTTGAAAAAGTGGCATACTCATGCAAAATGAGATGCCTCCTGGCAACTATCAGCATAGACCCTATACTAAAATAAAATCAAATGGCTTTTTATTGCTACAGGGTAAGAGATTGAAGAAAATGAAGCACTTCACTATTTCATGTTTCTGTTACAACATGAAAACATTCCTGAGCAACATAGCAATTACAGAAACCAATAAAATGATGACTAGAGAGGGTAAATGTTCCAAACCACAGACCAAGAACATGCAATGTGTCTTGGTTAGGATTTCTATTGCTGTGAAGAGACACCATGACCATGGCAGCTCTTATAAGGGAAAACAATTGATTGGAGCTGACTTAAAGTTTCAGAGATTTAGTCCATTGTCATCATGGTGGGACACGGTGGCTTGTAGGCAGACATGGTGCTGGAGAAGGAGCTGAGAGTTCTATGTATTGATCCTCAAGCATCAGAAGGAGATTGTGTCCCACAATGTACATAGCTTGAGCATTTGAAACCTTAAAACCCACCCCACAGTGACATTCTTCCTCCAACAAGGTCACATCTCCTAATACTGCCACTTCCTATGGGCCAAGAACTCAAACACAAGTCTATGGGTACTTATTCAAGCCCTACCATGTAATCGTTTATGTCAAAATTCTAGTTTTTAAAAATTATTTTATGATTTTATTTTATATGTATGGGTGTTTTGTCCACATGTGTGTCTGTTTGCCATGTTCATGCCTGATGCCACAGTGGCCAGAAGGGGGAATCATATTCCCTGAAACTAGAGTTACAGATGTAATTTGCCATTTGGTGCAGAGAATCAAACAGGCCCTCTGGAAGACCAGCCAATGCTCTTAACTGCTGAGCCAACTCTCTAGCCCCAAGTTTTATATATTCATTTATATATATATATAAATTTATGAATTTATGAATTCATTATATATATATTTATATATTCATATAAAATAAATATCTTGGCAAAAGTCACATAATCCCTGAGCAAATTTAAGAAATCTTGCTTTAAAGGCTATTTTAGAGTGACTTAACAGATTTACTACAACGACTTTCGCATTATTTTTGGCATTTTTTTTGATGTGGGAGGTCCTTCTGTCTCTGTGTTGCTTTTATTGGTTAATGAATAAAGAACTGGCTTGGCCTATAGCATGAGAGGAGAAGGGCAGGGTTAGAGAGATGCTATGGAGCCACCGCCAGAGTCAGACATGCCAAAACTTTGCCAGTAAGCCACTGCCATGTGACGATACACAGATTAATAGAAATGGGTTAGATTAATATAAGAGTTAGCCAATAAGAAGCAGAGCTAATGGACCAAGCAGTGATTTAATTAATACAGTTTCTGTGTGATTATTTCCAATCTAAACTAGCCAGGCGGCCAGGAACAAACAAGCGGCCCCTCCTCCTACAATTTTTCTCTCTTTCACTTCTTAATACTAAAACAAAAATGTAATTTGAGGATCTTTTACTAGGAAGCATTGTGCTTCATCTCTTACAGATCACTGGCTCTAAGTTCCAACACATCTGGCTCCCATGGGTTTGACCTCTTAGCCACATTCCTCCGATGGTGGCTAGTTTCTGATTATTTCCATTGTCTGATAGCTGTCTCAGAGTTATAAGACTCTGACTTGATTTATTGTGTGGACATGGGGGTGGGACACATGAATGGACTGTGGTGGGATTGCTAAGGTGGGCACAGGGCTGTGGTAGGAAGTGATGAAAACACTCACCAGGAGCAGAGACCCAAACATGACCAAGCAATCCTTCACCCTCCAGCAGATATTCTGTGTTGAGATCTAACTCAGTGCGAAACTGATGGAGACTTTGACACTTGCTGTTGAAGTCTGATCTTTAACTGTGAAAAACATACACTGAAAATGTGAAATTAATTCATTTCCTTGTGGCTAAGGGCAGCTTGGGTGAGACAAATTTCTATGTTCAGTACAGTCTTAATCCCCACATCTACTTAGGGGGATAGTTTCTCTTTTAAATGCATTGGTTGCACATTTAAAACAACAATGTAAATTCGGTAAATGGAAATACAGAGATATGGCTTCTCTCATTAGCCAGTTCAGCAGGACCAGCTATCCCAGGGCCAGCAAAGGGCAGGGCTGGCTCAGCATAGTCCTCTGATTTCATCATGTGTGGTTGCTACAGCCCTCTGAGGTGACACGGGCCACAGACATCAACACAGACCCCAGCTGCAGCAAGACCTTGAACCCAGATAAGGTCCTCAGATGCAGTATGGCTCTCTGCCACCAACACTGACACAAGTGACTGACCTGATCCTGGGCATCCACATGGTCTTCGGTGGCAGCATGGGCCATGAACTTCAATACAGACCCCTGCAGTGGTAGGAGCACAGACCTGGATGTGGTCCTCAGCAGCAGCCTGGGTCTGGATGTCACCATGACCCGAGGTGGTAGTACAAGCCCTCCAGACGTGCATGGCCCTGGTGGCAGTGCAGCCCTCAAACACCAACCCACTCTCAGGCGGAAGCCCAGAGCCTAGGAATAAGCATGGCCTTTGTAGCAGCAGAAGCCACAGACGTCAACCCAGACATGACCCTCAGCAGCAGCCTGGGCCTGGACAACACCATGGCACCAGATAACAGTATGTGCCAGTTAGGTCTGTATGGCCCTGAAAGCTGTTGATGTATTTTTCTTGGGTTGCCAGCTCATAAAAAATGACACAAATTTATTAATAATTATGAAAGCTAGCCTTAGCTTAGGTTGTTCCTAATAGTTGTTATAACTTAAACTAACCTGTGTCTTTGAATCTGCATTCTTTTACGTGACTCAGTTAGCTTTACTCTGTACTACCCTTCCTGCTCCCTCTGAGTCTGACTGGTGACTCCACATTTCTGCCTCTCTGAGTCCTCTCTGTCCCCAGAAGTCCTGCCTCACCTCTTCCTGCCTAGCTAACGGCCATTCAGCTCTTTACTGAACCAATCACAATGGCACATCTTCCAACAATGTAAAGGAATGTTCTGCAGCAGGAGGTAGCATGGCCCTTGAGCACCAGCATGGTCCTAGGTGGCTGATTAGACCCCAGGTAGCCACAGGGCCCTCCTTTGCAACAGAAGTCACAGACATCAACTCAGACCCACGGACCCAAACATGACTCTTAGCTTCAGCTCAACTGAAACTCAAACTCAACTCTTCAGGGTCCTTTGAGGATTACTATATGTAAAGTAAGGGACATATCATATATTATCTGCTAATATTTATTAGCTCTTAGTATCTTTATGTAGATTTCATTCTTTGTTTGTTTCCTTGTTCCCCAACACCAGTAGTTACCACTTAGTATACCTGCTTTATGTCATATACTTAAGTGATATACTCAACTGATATTTCATTGACCCCACCCACCAACTCTCTGAAGTAAATTGCTGCTCATCTTGATTCATAGGCAGGAAGCTTAACTTTCAGAAATGAAATTATTTGTCCAATTTTAACTCTACACATTTAAGCTGTCCTTTTCTCCTAAACCATATAGCTTCATGGATAGAGACTGCTATAGAAAACTGAGATTAAACTGCTTGTTTTCACGGCTTTATTCTCTGGAGAGTTGGCTATTTTAATGCAGCATCCTCTCTTTGAGAGAATTGTATTAAAGAAGACATTAAAGGGATCTAGCAGAGCTAGTTGGAACTGAAAACGTAATGTCAACTCAGTGTATCTTTCTTACATCTTGTCTCTTTTGTCATCTGGATCTACAATCCTAAGTCCTAAGTGATAGAAAAGCTACTTGGGCATCGTATTTCCCAAGTTCAATGGTTGTCAGGAGAATCTGTCTGTCTAGATGCATCATGTCACATTGTAATCTTAACTCAGTCCAGAGTGATAAGCAGACAAGAGAGAACTAGACAAGCATAACCCAAAGCAAAGGAGAAGTCATGCTTTGCCCATTCTTGCCACTTTGATTAATGTTCCTTTCTCAGTTTTTAGTCACGTCTTTCTCAAAGTAAACCACATTGATTAATTTGGATTGTAAATAATACTCAACTGTATTAATCAATCAAAAACTGTATTTTCATTATGGTAGGAGTTAAACATTTATGTGTGTCATGTGTTGTGGGATATTCGAACACTGTGTGAAGGTGTTTGCTGTGATTGGTGTAATAAAAAGCTGAACGGCCAATACTTAGGCAGAAGTGTATAGGTAGGACTCCAGCAGAGAAAGAACATTGAGAGGAAGAAAGGTAGAGTCACCAGCCAGACACCAAGCAAGCAGAATGGCAGTACAGAGATGAGGTAACGAGCCTTGTAGCAGAATGTAGATTCAAGTAGGGGTTGATTTAAGTTATAATAAGTAGTAGAAGCAAGCCTAAGCTAAGTCTAAATTTTCATAATTAATAATAAGTCTCTGTGTGATTATTTGGGAGTTGGTGGTACAGAGAAAGACTTGTTACAGTAATGCATTTGTTTTAAATGCAAGCAATAAAAAGCTAAGTGTATCAAATGGTTAATCTATTGCCTGGACTCTTGTAAACACTGCCCAGCATTTCATCTGATTGTCAGGACAGCTCTGTGGTAGAGACATTGTTAGTGTCTCACAGTCTCAGATCAGGAAATTGAGGACTGAAAAATTTAAGTAAAATATCCACAATAACAAAGTTAGTACAAATGAGAGACCAACCAAATACAAATTTTGACTTTTGGAGAACTACCCTGTTCTGCCTCTGTGCTCTTTGGAAAATCTAGAAAACAATTGAGAACGTAAATGCCACTGCGAACTGCATTGCTACAAGGTAACTGTTGTCTATACTTTAGGGTGTATTCACAGGAAGGATATTATATCAGCTCCAGGTGTTCATGGTTGTCACTTGCTATTTCATGTACAATTTAAAATACAATGAAATTAAAATTGTTTGTCAATAATGATGACCTTGATATAGTATGTCATTTTTAATTATCTTATTATTATTAAGAGTTTTAAATTAATTTAATTTTTTTAAATGAGAAAAACACTGCACCAGATATGGTAGCTTGATAAGAATGGTCCCCCATAGGCTTATATATTTGAATGCTTAGTCACCAGGGAGTGGCATTTTAAAGGGTTTGGAGGTGTGGCACTGTTTGAAGAAGTGTATCACCAGGGGTGGACTTTGAAGTTTCAAAAGCTCATATAGGGTTTGTCAATGGATCATAATGTCAGTTACCGCTCCAGGGTCTGCCTACGTACCACCATGCTCACTGCCATGATGGTAATGGATTAAAAGAAACAACCTCTGTAAGCAAGCCCTCAATTAAATTGTGTCTTTTATAAGAACTGCCTTGGTCATGGTGCCTCTTCATGTCCATAGTATAGTGACCAAGACACCAGATGTCTTTGTGTGTAAAGTCTTTCATGCAGTTGTTTAAGCCAGTCCTTTAGGATATATTCCTAGAAGTATAATTTCTAGGCCAAAGACAGGATTTATTTTCAAACGTCAGCACATTGCAGAGAAATTTATGTAGAACATCTGTGGGGCTTTATACTTTGTCTAATGACAGCTTACCTGGTCTTCTCAAATAATTTTTACTCCCAGAAAAATTCCGATTGCAAACACTTGCAAGAGTGCCCAACCTTTGACACTGTGCTGAGCTGGCTGTCATGTGCGAGTGTCCTGAGCTGCATCCACAGCTGTCCTGGCAGTCGCCAGCCTTGAAAGGCCTGGCAGAATAAGCGACTTTCCAGACAGAGGCCAAGGGCCATTATTTTAATGAGCTGATGCGTCACTTGTGGGTTTTGCAATGCCTTCCCCCCAAGACAATGGCTTCGCTTTTTCAGTTCAGACATTGTGTTCTTATTTTGACCATTTTCACCACTCGCTTCCTTACCTAACTTCTTCCAGATCCATCCCAACCTCCCTTCTCCTGCACTTTCATGTCAGAAAAAAAGTAAGATCACATTTGTGCTGCCCATGTCCTCATGTGCCTGGGACCATCCACTGGAGCATGGCTGACTTGCAAAGGACCATGCTCTCACAGAAAACTGACTCTCCCTCCCAGAAGTCATCAACAAACCATAGCTTAACAGCTCCTTCTCGCCCCATGCTAGAGTGTTGACTGGCTGGATTCTGTGCAGGTCTTGCGCAGGCAGCCACAGCTGCCGTGGCTCTGGGTTCATGGCTGCAGAGGTTCCGTCAGGTCCAGAAGACACTGTTTCGCACATGTCCCTGCAGACCTCTGGCATTTATGCGCTCTCTGCTCCTTCTTCCACAACGGTCCCTGAGTCTGGAGGTGTGAATGATGTAGGTGTCAGTTTGTGACTGCGCGCTTCACTGACACTTTCTCTCTGCATCTTGGACAGTTGTGAGTTTCTGTCCTTACCACCACCCACTGCATAAAGAAACCTCTTTGATGAAGCATGAGTACATTAATCTATGGGTTGAGGAATATGGATTCTGAAGGAATTTTTAATAATAGTAGGCTTAGGCCCTCAGACCTATAAGCTCCCAAACCATGGGGTTGGGGCCAGATTTACAGCACCAGACATAGCTTCTTCTGTGGCTCAGACTTGGAAGTTCAATAAGAAAGCAGTTGGTTAGTCCCATATAACATTTGTGCCAGGGTTGCCCTCATAATCGTATCTTGCCATACTGGTCGTTATTGTGGTTCACAGAGTGCATAGTTGTGTAAAACTGTTTCATTCCCAGAAGCTCCCACACCAAATTCTAAGATTATAAGAGCTAACCAGCAGGGAGTAAGCTTCCTGCTCAGTACCCATTGGATTTCTTCATGTTCTCTGATCAATATACATGGTGGGGTTTTTTTTGAGCACAACAGATTCCATATTTGATTTTGGTGTTATATTCTCCTATACCTTCAGTTCCAGGGCCCCTGCTTCCCCCAGGACATGGGCTCTTTTTGTAGGCTTTTCTTTTTAATTGTTATGTAACAAATACCTAGTCAGGAGGAAGAGGGGAAATCTGGGGAGCAAAATCGCCCAAAAGACATGACCTGAGAAGAATTCCTAGAGATAAGATTCTGGGGATAAAGGGGGACAAGATTGTTTTTATCTAACCACTAACTAGCTCTTAGCACTTACCAAGGTCATAATGAAGAAAAAAAATCCACTTTTCAGTTGCAGATTTGGTTGCTACATCCATTTTGCAAGCTAAAGATAAATTCTCAAAATTAATTTCTTGGCAAATAACTGTTGATTTTTAAACAAAGACTAGAAAAAGCTTGGATTTTGCAAAGATGCCCAGGGGAGTTTTCAGAAGTCCAGCAAATGCCAGCTGCCCTGCCCATGAGAGTGTACTATCTAGGGGAGTATGGGCATTGGCCCTATGGAAATAGGAACACAGGGTAGTAAAATAAGGTCAGGACAAGTGAACAGGAATCTAATATATAAGAAATATATATAAACATATATATATACACATAAGATATATATATATATCTTCTAATTCTTCAGAGGCAGTGCTACAAGGAAAGTATATCAGTTATAAATGAATTCATTTAGCTTACATTCAGTATCCGCAGAAGATGAATGAAAGCCTCTAGTCAGCTTCCATCTCATCCTATTTTGGGGATGTGTGCTTCAATATTAGTGTTCAAAGACTTTCTAAACACAGAAGAATTGTAACATACTAGCACACAATATCCAAAATAATTTTAAGATGTTGGCTCTCTAGTGGAGGCTTTAACTGAGGCCAAAACCCTGCGAAAATGCCAAGAGATGACATACTATCTCTTTGATTATTTGCTTCTCATGAAGAAAAAAATACAAATTTATTCTGTTAAGCACATGTTGACAGACTTTTGGAAACATGAGAAACAGAATACAATCTTTTACAAAACACTTTTAAACTTTATCTTTACTAATCAGTGAGATTGATTAGCACAAAGGAATCCCGGCTAGAGCACAAAATGGCCAGGAAATGCAATGGAGAAGCCACAGAGGTATTTAAGGGAATGTCAGCCAAGCGTTCAGGACATGCAAGCCTGGGCTGAGACAAATGTGGCCTGATGGTCTAGAACCAAAAACTCGGTGAGAAAGACCTAGGTAAGAAAGACAGGATGCAAAAATGGAACAATGTGTGAGCACACTGCAGCAGAAAGTTCTTCCGAATTTAATGCATCGCACAGCTTACCCAGAGCAAGATATTATTGGTCTGTGTTTTGATAATTTTTATTAAGATTTATAAAAATCCAGAGAGATAAGTATCTGCTCTTTGTGGAGAACTTCCTTTCACCACATTGTTCCCGTCATGACGGCCTTCACCACAGAGGAGGTAACCATGCCGCACCGTCTCCTCTTCTGATGTAGGATTTCTCAATCACTGCCCCACCTCCTCTTCTCATTTGTAAATCAAATTCATTTTCAATCCATTGCCTAGAGGGAGCCTTTTTCCTTTTTCACAAAGAGAACTTTTTTGTGTCCTCAACTGGATAGTAATGCAGAGGAGCTGATCCTCTCTGAGTCGGCTTTCTTGTTGTTGAAGGAGAAACCTGTCTCAGCTTGGCTCACCAGTCTCACTAGAAAGGCTTCTGACAAGCAGTTGGTAAGCGGCCAGGTGTGCTTTGATGGCAGCTTCGATGCCACTTCCTCCACCCTACCTAGCTCCACTTTGGGGCCCACCTGCATGTTACCATTGACAGAAACACTTCTTAAGCTCCTACAATAATAATTTGATTCTTTTATCAAAGAGGGACATGATCTACCTTGACAAGCTGCGAAGAACTTTTCGATTAGGGCAACACTGGCTTAGGTGATAAAACATGGTAGGAATATTACTAGCTGCCAGCTAAATTAATGGACCTAGGAAATTGTCTTCTTTTTTTTTTCTTTTTTCTTTGTTTTTGTTTTTGGAGACAGGGTTTCTCTTTGTAACAGCCCTGGCTGTCCTGGAACTCACTTTGTAGACCAGGCTGCCTCAAACTCATAGAGATTCATCTGCCTCCGCCTCCCAAGTGCTGGGATTACAGGTGTGTGCCACCACTGCCTGGCTAGGAAAGTTTCTTACTTTCCATTAATTTTACTGTACACATCTTAAAATAAAGATAATAACCATCTTAGAAAGAATGTCAGCATTGAACAATGTAGGCAAATATCCTTTCTACACTGAAATATGCTATAAACTGTATTTATTACTATATTCTAGCACTCTGGACTTCAGTTCATTTAAATTCAATTAAATCATCCTTTTCAAGCAACTGCATAAACTAAGTACTATTTATCTTGTCTTTATAATGAAAAATGCGTTGTGTAGCAAGAAAGGATTTCAATAGATCAAGAAGTAATGCCCCAACTCCAGTACTGTCAGCCCACTCATCTGGCCAGCAGAAACATTTAACCACCTCCCCCACTTTCCCAGATGCAGTGACTGGTGTTTCCCAGAAGACAAAACATGTCTATTCTGATTCTTTTAATGGAGCCATATGCTGCTTTTAACCCTAGGTTTTTCTTCTTATAATTTCCTGGGATGTTTGTCATTTGTTTCACACATACTGTTAAAGAAAAAATATTCAGTGATGTGTATTAAATACTTTAGGGTTAATAATATTCAGGATCACCACTGTTTGGCATCCTACCCCTCAAGGTTCAGGTAACAAAGCCAGAGGTTGGGAAAACTGCTGTCAGACAGATTTGACAGGAATGCTGCAGTTATGAACTTATAGGAGCTGTGGCTGTCAGCACAGCATCAATTCAGTTAATATTCTAGTGCAGAGGGGAAGGGGTTCATGCAGCCTCACCCCTATTTGGGGAGCTACTGGCAGGAGGAAGAGTCAGTCTTCTTCAAGACTGTGGATCCTAGTGTGCTACCCTCGCCTCAAAGGTCTTGTTCCATTAACACATCTCTGGATTCAGGGTGCTATTTAGAAGAGGAGGAGGAAGAGATGAAGTTGTAGGGGGATGTTAGGGATGTCTAGGAGGAGTTGGAAATGGAGAATGAGGGATGGATATGACCCAAATGCATTGTATACATGTAGGAGCTTCTTAAAGAATAAATATAATGCATTGATAGGAAGGACTGTGACTGGAATTTTACATGTGGGAGAGTGAGGGCAGGTTGCTGGTCAGTGCCTGGAAAATCAGCACAGAAACATCTGAGAGAAGGAGAAATTCTGGTCCAGCTGACCTAACTGAATTCTTGATGAAGCAGAGCAATCAAACATCTCATGAGAATCTAAAGGCCTGAAGAACCTGATGTCACATGTCCCAAAAGAGCTTTGTGCCGAGATGACTTTATGGGTTAAGCAAACTATTTGGGATAATATAGGATTTTGCAGGATTTGTTGTTTTGATAAATTTTAAACTGTTTGTTTTTACTATTTCACATATTTTACAACCACAGACTCAGAGTACCCAGCTCAGCAACAGTAACAAAACACATTTCTGGCAAGGGCTAAGTGCAGGAGGACAAAAGAGCACAGAGCTAGAAGAAAATGGGTTTGTCCTTCCCGTGGTTATTACCCATATTAGTGGAGGAGGAGGAAAGCACACTAAGGAGTAGAGATGATAAAAGCCCTATGAGCAGTGCGATGCCTGCAGGTATTTGAGAATAAGAGCAAATAAGAGCAGTTTTCCAAGGAAAAGTGTGTATGTGCATGTGGGGTGTGTGTGTGTTTGTGTGTGTGTGTGTGTGTGTGTAATTGAGGAAAGTTAAAATTAAAAAAAAAACTGGAAAAAAATACCAAAATAGATCTCATTGGAAAGTTGCCCTTGGGAAAGGTAGCACCAGGTGACTATTAACTATTAACCTAGTAAATATGAGGAGTAAACCATGCATGCTAAGAGGTAGATGACCTGCCTCACCCTGACAGACAGCCATCTTTGCTTTCCTTATTTTGAGTTGTATTGATTCAGCTAAAAGCATAAATCACAGTTACAATAGCTAGAAAATGTTATGGGTACAGTGTGCCTGGAATCTCTTTTATTTGCCTTGTATGAATTATAAAGGGATTTAGTCATTTCACTAATGCACTAGCTTAGGAACTATTGAGGAAATGGTGATTCATACATACATTTCGAATAACTTACCCAAGGCTATGGAGCTCACAAACAGAGGAGCCAGGGTTTAAATCGACAATCACCTTGCTTAAATCAGACATCCTGAGCATCTCTGCCTACCATAATTAATTCAAAATTTAATAAAAGTTTATTCACTTGACCAATTTATTTCTGTATTTTGATGTGGAAGTTAACTGATGTGCATACTGTTCAGATCCTCCAGGAAAATGAAGCCTGTGTTTTCAGCATCGATCTACCCTCCAGTCCTTGGTCCTTTTCTCTCATTTTACCTTTCTATGTTTTAACCAGTTTAAAATGTTTCATGATGGCTTGTACATTCCCTAGTAGTCTGTGGCCATCAATGTGCTTCAGATAGCAAGAGATCCAGAAACTGGCGGCATCTGTCTGCTTTCGTGATTTTCTTTCCTTCTGACCTCACAAACTCCCCATTTATAGCACTGCTTATTCTTCTGTTTGCAAGAAAATGGGGACCTTGTCAGTTTTGGTTAGGCTCTCACACCCAGGCTACCTTGTATGGCTTCTCACACCTCAGGTGTGAGAGAGAGTTGAAGAAAAGGAACTACAGAGAAAAGCTTCCACATTCTTACTGTGTGCCACTTTCCATGAATTATGCCATGGGATCATCACATCGACCCTTTGAAATGATAGCATTGTCTCAGAATGAAGCAGAGATCATATAAAAAATCACATAATTTACATTTGTTTAGATATTCACCTCAGTTTTACCTGAACAAAGGATTTTTGTTTTGCTTTTTTGTTTTTGCTCTTTGCATCTTGTGAGTAAAGCCCAGAAATTATCAAGGTAAAGAGCTATGAGATCACAAACTCCTTGAAGGAATCATCTTTAATAATGAGCACTACCCTTTGTTGACATTTAACCATCAAAGCAAACTTCTGAGGTACTTTTCACTATCATTGCTATGTTATGGATAGAAAAGTGTAAATGGAGACTGCTCTTCATTTCCTGGACACCCAGACCCAAATAATCACACAGAAACTATATTAATTACAACACTGTTGAATTGATAGCTTAGGCGTATTTCTAGCTAGCACTTACATCTTAAATTAACCCATTTCTATTAATCTGTGTATCATCATGAGGTAGTGGCCTACTGGTAAGGTTCCGGAGTCTGTCTCCTTCCGCAGCTACATGGTGTCTCCTTGACTCTGCCTACCCTCTCTAGATCTCTGTTTGGATTTCCTGCCTGACTTTACTTGGCTAAGCCATTGGCCAAAACAGCTTTATTCATCAACCAATAAAATGAACACATATACAGAAGGACATCCCACATCAGAAAAATAAGGGTGGCAAACCATTTGCTCATCATCACATGATTGTCAAAGTTGAAGGAATCTCTTCCAAGGCTGTGCATGTTCACTTCCTGAATCCAGCTTCCTCTTGGTACCCATGCAAGTACCAGAGGTTGCTGTAAAATGCTGAACCAATTGTGTGCATATCTCTCTCTAGGACCTTCAATAATTTCCCATTAGTTATAAAGCAAAGATAACTTATTCTGTGTATTATAGATTCTTTTTAATATGTTTCTCTTTTAACATCTGTTTTCACTTTTCCTATTGACTTCATTGTTCAGCCAGCCCTAAATGAGCCAATCATGCCCAACTCTTCATGACCTTTCTCACAGATAATTCTTCTTTGATTTTTAACAGCTGTTAGGGGTTTTTCATTGTTGTTGAAAATGTCTCCCACAGACTCATGCGTTTGAAAAGTTGGTCTCCAGGTAACCATGCTACTTTGAGAAGTTGTGAGACTTCAGGAGTTGAATTCCACTGGGAAGAAGTGAACTGGTGGAAGGGAGGCCTTGAGGATTTCAGAATAGCCCTGCTTCTGGATCAAGCTGTCTATACTACAACCTCCAGAAAAATGTACAATAAGCTTCCACCACCAGGGCCTGCCACCTGGTCCAAGCTGGTCCTAGCTACCACACTTTCCCCCATGATGGATTCCATTCCTTTAAACTGTGAATCCAAATAAATTATTTTTTGTCAGATTTTTATCTACAGCAACAAAAGAAGTAACGCAGCCTGTTAATACTATGAGTGGGGTTGTTCTAACAATAGAACTGGCCATGTAGTTCATTGGGATTTCAAATTGGTTTGTGAGAAGGAGGTCTAAAAGTTTGGAGTTGAAGGCTAGATGAAGCCTTCAAATGTGGCAGGAGTCCAGAAGACCAAAAGACTAAGAAAAACACAAACAGTAAAAGTTGGGCTCATGAGGTTTAAGCAGGGGATAAGGACTCTCGCTGGAACTGGGCATTGGATCAGTAATTTTATGTCCTGGAAAATAATCTGGCTATTTTCTGCCCATTTCCTGACTATCTGGATGAAGCTAAATTCAAAACTAATGGACACACTTTGTGGAGGAAATTGCAGGGCAGTATAGCATTCAAACCATGGCATGGTGTTGCTCACTGTCTTTAGCTAGCTATCCAGCAAAACAGAGTAAGAAGTGGAACACAAAGGTTTGAGAAAACTGCCATTCTGTTACAAAAGGAACATGAGTGAAGAAAATCAGAACTAGGCTGATCTTAACTATTAGAGATTGGTACTGATTGATGTACAGAACTCCTCCCATTTCCCACTTTGCACCAGGACGATCGGAAAGGTTCCCACCTACTGTTCCCATCTACTGTTCTCACCTACTATTCCCACTCACTGAACATTACAGGATGCAAAGCTGAAAAAAATTGATAAGCATGTGTTAGAAAGGAGATTGCAGAATAGACTCTACAGATTCTAGCCACCTAGGGTAATATTAATCTTGGTTTAGCCATAAACATATTCAAAAGACACTGCTATTGTCGGTGGCCCAAGGAGGTGGGCTGCAACTCACCAGGACAGCAGTAGAACTCAGTGCTGTTCATGTCAGCATGCAGAGGGTCATAAAATCACTTACAAATTTCAAGGGGAAAAAAACTGATGAGGCCAGGCAATGTTCAGTAGGCCAGATGCTCTAAAATGAAGCTCTAAGACGCCAGTGTTTGAAGTCTGACATGCAACAGAAACCCCAGGATGGTGCTAAAATGCTGAGATTGAGGTTAATCTGTGAAGCGAGCCAGCCCAAGAGAGAACTCATATCACATGTAGCAGAGTTGCTGCCATTGGATCATTTTTTTAGGAAAACAAAAGTTCAGAGAAGTGCAGTAACTCATCAGGGTCCAAAAAATGAAATCTTAACGTTTCGAGTCAAGATGTCACTTTATCTTCTGATTGTACGGTGTTCTGGCTGAGTTTTTATCAATTTAACACAAACCAAAGTCAAGAAAAGAAAGCAGAACCTCAATTAGTCGGGAAAAGAGATCCTAAATTAAGAAATTGCTTTCATTATATTGGCATATAAACATGTTTGTAGGGGCATTTTCTTCATTAAAAATTGATGTAGGAGGGCCCAGCCCACTGTCGGTAGTACCATCTCTGGCCAAGTGAACCTGAGATGTATAGGAAAGCTAGCTAAATAAGCCACAAAGAACAAAACTGTAAGTAGTATTTGTCTATGGTTGTGCTTCAGTTACTACCTCCAATTCCTTCCTTTGTATTCCTGCCCTGCTTTCCCTTGATGATGGGCAGTGATGTGTAAGTGTAAGCTAAATAAACCCTTAGCTCACTCACGGTGCTTTGAATTATTGTTTTAACACAACAGAGAAAAGCAAATTAATATATGGTTAGCAAGAAGCAGGTCATTATATCCATAGGGTTCTACTAAATGAGAAAGCCAAATTTTCTAGAGACCCAGGTGTCAACAGCCAAGCAGGCCAATTAAGGAAAGTACATCTAATGTAACTGCAGCACCTACATTCTTGCCTTTGAGTTAGTGTTGCAGAAACAAAGCCTATGCTGTCGCTTGTAACTTTAAAACAATTTCTAAATGTCCATGTCTATAAAACATGAAGACCAAGCCTTTTAAATTCTTTAATTCCCAGAGTAGTAACCACAAACTTTTTCTTTCTTTCTTTGCTTCTGTTTTGAGCCAAAAATTTGATCTAGAATACAGTTGTGGTTCAGAAATATGCATAATTTTCTTGCTACATATTTGTGGTAAAATATGTCCCTCATATTCCACACAAACTCAGTCAAGAGTTTAACAGTTCAAAGAAAAGTCTTCATGTAACAGTAAACAAGCTTGTGTAAATAGAGGGGGAATACACAGTCAGTCTTGAGGTATTCAGACTCCTGGTCTATATATTGGCCGATATGACACAGACAACCCATAGTGGCTATTGTGCTTCTATTTAAATCAAACAAAAATAGGAGCCTCACTTCTTAAACTGCGTTACTCATACCCTAGAGACTCAGCTGCGAAACGTTCTATGGCTTCTCTGTGAGAGTGAGGATTGGTTGAGCTCATCAGTCATTGCAGTTAATTTGATTGGACAATTTTACTATAACAGTCACTTTCCAGCTTGTTTAAAACTCAAAGTAACTTTAAACTTTTCAAAATAATCATGGACCCTTAGAGACCCTGTGGTGGTTTGAAAGAAAATGGTCTCCAAAAGGAGTGGCACTATTAGGAGGTCCATGTCACTGTGGGGGAGGCTTTGAGGTCTCCCATGCTCAAGCCTCTCTCAGTGTGGTACGCAGTTCATTTCCTGTTGCCCCAGATCAAGATGTAGAACCCTCAGCTCCTTCTCCAGCACCATGTCTGCCCACATGCCACCATGTTTCCCGCCATGAAGATTGATGTGGGATTCCCCTCTGTATGCTATGAACGTTTTATTATCATTAGTTAATAAAGAAGCTGCTTTGGCCTATGGCAGGGCAGAATATAGCCAGGCAGAAATCAAACAGAGATAGAGAGAGTAGGTAGAGTCAAGGAGACACGATGTAGCTGCTGAAGAAGAAAGACACTGCCAAAACCTTTCTGGTAAGACACAGCCTTATAACAATACACAGATTAATAGAAATGGGTTAATTTAAGATGCAAGAGTTAGCTAATAAGAAGCCTGAGCTAATAGGCCAAACAGTGTTGTAATTAATTTAGTTTCTATGAGATTATTTGGGTCTAGGCAGCCAGGAAACAAACAATCAGTCTCCATTT
The DNA here is from genome assembly GCA_004026605.1 of Ondatra zibethicus. Classification (NCBI taxonomy): domain Eukaryota; kingdom Metazoa; phylum Chordata; class Mammalia; order Rodentia; family Cricetidae; genus Ondatra; species Ondatra zibethicus. Next base: position 75,952 of record PVIU01002305.1, read on the forward strand.
ACGAAATAGCACCCACCATCTGGTGCATGGATCCACATAAGACTTCATATAGCTTTAAAAAGGGGGGGACTTCTAGACCCACAAAACCAGAAGTTAATTGGAGCTTTTTGGTAACCACATATTTTCAGATAGGCTTGTTGACAGCAAGCAGAGGCATGGCTACTTTAAGAGAAGTCTTCCTGACTCAACATTAGCAGCAAAAATTGCTTGGCTTCTTTAAGAGACGGCTTCCTGGTTCATGCTGGTAATACAAATGGCTCTGACTCTTTTGGGAGGTCCTGCTATGAAGCACTTAAATGGCATCTGTGAGTTGCATGTTACAAATTGATTAATGGCAAAATACATTTGTATGTCCCTGGAGCTGGGGCAGTGAACATGGCTAGCAGAGGTGGTGAACATACCTCCACCATGTTGGATGAGGCAGAGCCAAAAGGCAGGGCTGCAGAGTTGGTTCTAGCATTTAAAAAACAAAGGCACACCTAATGAGAAAATGATTACAGATATGCAATAAAGACAGATTCAGACAAAAACAAATCTCTAAATGGGTCACAGTGTGTTTTAAAAATGTATGTAGACTTGGGAGAGAGAGAGTAAAGAGTATAGACAGTTATAAAAACACAGTCATAGATTGAAGGAGTAAAGATAATAAAATAAATATTAAAAAGTAATAGAGTATAAAAGCCACATAAATATGGAAAATACACAAAGAGTTTAGATTATATTTATTATTGTGTTTTCTTTGAATTTTTTAACATTTGATTCTGTGGGCTGCTAAGCTAAACCAACATGTATATTTTAAAGGTATCTTGAATTTAAAATTTGAATTTAAGGATATGTTACTTTGGAAAAAAGAGGTTCTGCTTTTGTTTCCACAGAAGATGAGAACCTGTAGATTCCTTCCACGAAAATGTGCTTTGATGGAACAAAGCCTCCTGAAAGGGCTCTGTGAACCCCCAAAATACTTTGCCCAAAAAAACAGCAGGAAGCAGTTTGGAGAAAACTACACTCAAATTCCCAAAATGATTGTTTATAAATGTTTGTTTTCATTTAAAGGGGAATATGATATAGAGATGAATACTTTGCATTGGTATGGATCTTGGTTCATTGATACAATTTAAGGTTGATTTTGGTATACTGTGTATATGCATTTCTGCTCTTGTTTAAGGTATTCTGTTTGCACAGCTCATTTAAAATCTAATGTATAATTAAAATTACAGATTAATAGATAGTCACTTATAATAGTCAAACTAACAGTCATGCTAGGTTTTCTAGATATACAGAGATATATTTTGGTTAGATAATCTTCAGCACTTCAAACACCTACAGAATATGGCATTTAAAATGTTTTAAGGACTTAGACTTTTCTCAACAGTGAGACACGTCTTCTCCTGGAAGCACCAATTACTTCAAGAGAAAGATGGGCATTGAAGAGGCTCCTTATGGAGTTTGCTAGCCATTTGGTCAATAAACTGCTCTTGCCTAAACTGCTTGATGGTATGCTGTATAAACTTGGCATGCAGGACCCACAGAAATGACCTCTGAACTTGCCTAAAGGTTCAGAACTTTCAGGGTTCCTTCTTCATGAATGAATCTGCCAGACATTCTGCAAGACACAGAAGAAAGTGACTGACAAACTGCCAATATAGGCAAAATAGCCTTTCAAATTTCCTGCTTTGTGGAAAAATCTGCCAGATACTATGGGCCTGTAGACTAAAAATGGATGCCCCAACATTACAGAAGAATTTGGGTGACTGTCCAGTCAGCAAGATGTCTCTGTCAATTCTAAAGCTTTGGAAGTTGCTTAAAATGTACTTCCTGTTTATTTAGGTAATATTGTATCCTGGAGTCTTTGATGTAGTTGAAGACAGATAGTTATAGTTTTCCTTACTTATGATAAAAGATAAATTAGATATGAAATCTTAGACTCATAAAGAAGTATTGTTACTGTAATTCTTGTTTGACATCTGTTTTGTGTATGTAATTTTACTATGTTAAACTTAAAACCTTTTTTATTTAGACAGAAAAGGGGAGATGATGTGGGATTCTCTTCTGTATGCTGTGAATATGTTTTATTACCATTGGTTAATAAAGAAGCTACTTTGACCTATGGCAGGGCAGAATACAGCCAGGTGGGAAGTCCAAACAGAGAGAGAGTAGCCAGAGTCAGGGAGATGCCATGTAGCTGCTGAAGGAGAAAGATGCTGCAGGAAACTTTCTGGTGAGTCGCAGCCTCATGGCAATACAAAGATTAATAGAAATGTTTTAATTTAAGATGTAAGAGTTCGTTAATAAGAATCCTGAGATGATAGGCCAAACATTGTAATTAATATAGTTTCTATGTAATTATTCAGGTCTGGGTGGCTGGGAAATGAATGAACAGTCTCTGTTTACAAAAGATAATAGACTAAACCTCTGAACCTGTAAGTCACCCCAATTAAGCATTTTATTTTATAAAAGTTGTTGTGGTCATGGTGTCCCTTCACAGCAACAGAAATCCTAACTAAGCAGACACATTCACAAAACATAGGCTATCTGTACTTGTATTTACTGTATTGCAAATTAAAACTGAGAAAATTTATAATCTCAACAACAATTCTTTTAACTCTCAAGACACTGACATTTTTATACATTGTACCTCTGGGAAACACTTGTCGTGAGCCAGAGAAACATCATCATAAAGTTATAAGAATATTTTGGTCTCAGAGATGCTCTGAAGGTGTCTATCTCCTGGGATCCCAGTCCTCAGTTTTAGAATGCGTATCTAGACTATACTCTGTCACTAGCTGTTCTCTGACTCCCATTTACTTCTAAATACACGTGGTGTTTGTTTTGCTCAAAAATTCTGCAAGAGTTTAAGAGTTTGGCAAAGTAAAATGAAACAACCTTGTTGTTTATCCAAGCCAGACTTTCTGAGAGGAAATGAAAGGGAAGGGCCCACTCAGCAAGTACTTCTGCTGGAAATAAGGTCCATTGCATTCTGAGGAACACACTGCAGCTTAACAATTGTTGTTAGGTCTCAGTAGGTTTCCTAAACGAGACAGAAAATACATCCAGGCCACAGACAACAATCTGATATTTATACATAGTAACCTCCCACTAGTGTTTGTGTTACCACAGAGTCAGCAAGCTAAAAATGAACTCTAAAAAGACCAATATGCAGAATAGGTGGTGAGTACCAAAACTGTCAAGGTTTCCAAGCCTGACGAAGACACACGAAGTTATTCCACAGTGGCTGACCTAACATTCTGAACTTACAGCCTTGTTGAGCATGTCCCTAAAAGCATGAAAGCAATGCACAGTGAGTTTTCAGAGTGAATCCTTTCTCTATTTATATACTCTTCCTTCAAGAAGCAATCATTGGATAAAATAGACCTTCCCATTTTGCTTACATTTTGAGAACATACTTCTTGGTATGATCATTTATGTATACTTTGAAAATATCAGCTACTGCTATTTTTATTTTATTTTTTAACATGCATGTCTTTTGCATATATATTATTGTTCCAAGTTTGTGTTTTACGGGATTTCTGTGTGTTTGTTTGTTTTGTTCTATTCTGCTTTGTTTTTTCTCTTTTATCTTATTTTATTATCATTTTCTAGATGCCTGTTTTCAAATGAGAGAGAGAAAGAGAGAGAGAAAATCTGTGTATTTGGGTGGAAGGGGAGATGGGGAGAGTCTGGGATGGGGTAGGGGGAACTATAATCAGAATATAGTATAATATTTGAAAAATTGTATTTTCTATTTAAGAAGTGCAGAGTTTGGAGCCTTACCCCAATGGATACACCTGCAAAACAAACAAAAAAACACCCATTCCTAAGACTCAGAGATCACTGAAGAAGAGGGAGCAGAAAGATTCTAAGAGCCAGAAGATAAGTTTACTGTGCGTCTGTCTCCTAGGAATGTCAGAAGTTATGCACATAAAGTTTGATTCCCGCTGCTTTCAAATTTCAGTAGTTCTAAATGTATACTATTGTGTCTTCTTAAGGAAGTTTGTGTTCCATATTTCTTTTGGTTTTTTTTAGATGGAACTCCTAATATCTTCCAAGCATATAGACAGCACTAATGTTCAATGTGGATATGCCTCAGGATCGTATGCCTTAAGGGTTGTAAGGGGGAGGATTTCTCTGGGAATCCTCAATATCCACGGTAGTACAAAACTGGTCAACTCTCTCATTGACTTACTTGCAGGTACAAAAAGGGACAGGTCCCATAAAAATCAAATTATTATAAATGATAGTAAGTAATTCATGTCTAAGGAGTGTTTGGGGATGAAAATGAAGTGAAAATTGATGAAGAAAGTGAGAATGAGCATTCTAGGAAAATTGTTCTGCAGGAAAAGGAGAAGCATAGAGTTAGGCAGAATTCTTCCAATCCAGTTTCTCCTCTGGCTGTCCTCATAGGAACTTCTTGACATCACTACATGGCTAACTTTGTTTAAGTTTGTTGGCTTCTGACAATGTGGTGAAGCAAAGTGGATGGTGGCTTCATTGCTGAATTTCCTTATGCTTCCAATTAGACTGTTCTTTGGGGTCTGTAGGTAACACCACTATCATGATAATAGACCACAGCTGTACGCTCTGCCAGGTTTGCATCAGTGCCTAGATTGCTTGTTCCTATGGCTAAAGGAAAGTCAAGGAATTACGTCTATATTAGCCCATGGGTAAATCTTTGGAGAGCATTTCTGAATGGACACAGCCACGAAGCGTCAGAAGAGTGTGGAAACAGAAAAGAAAAGAGATGTCCGTTGTAGATAACTGGGTTTGTAATTATGACTGTCTCAAATGCACTGAGAGTGGAATGAATACATGATGAATTCAACATCCAATGCTGTTTAAAAGAGAATTTTATGTGTCTTTGTTGTGTGTTCTCACACAGAGGATTGTCTGAGGTGTTTAAGAAGTAAAATCCTTTATTCCTTGAATTTTGATCCTATTTAGATAAGAAGAAAGTAACTTAGATAAGAGATGGAAACAGCACCATTAATAATAATAAATACAAATTTAAGGCCAATTTTGTTATATGTATTTATGCTCTTGATTAGGGTATTGTGTTTATGCAGCTCATTTAAAAATCTAATGTATAATTAACGATTACAGATTAATAGTCATTTATAATAATTAAACTTATCATGTTAGTTGGTATTTCTAGATATATAGGGATATATTTCAGTTAGATATATATTTTTCAATCCTTTCAAAGACCTACAGGATATATCATGTAAAATGTTTTAAGAACTTAGGACTTTTCATGACAATGAGACACATCTGCTCCTGGCAGCACCAATCTACTTCAAGAGGATGATGGACATTGAAGAGGCTCCTTATGGAGTTTGCTAGCCATTTCGGCAAGAAAGTGCTCTTTTCTAGACTGCTTGATTGGTATGCTGTGTAAACTGGACATGGAGGACCCACAGAAAAATGACTGATGAACTTGCCTAAAGGTGAGACAGTCCTTCAGAGTTACTGCTTTATAAAAGAATCTGGCAGACATTCTGCAGGACATAGAAGAAAGCAACTGATAAATGTTCCTAGTACAAGGCATAAGAGATCTTCAAATTTCCTGCTTCATGGAAAAGTCTGCCAGATACTGTGGGCCTAGGCTGAAGATGGATGCACCAACATTACAGAAGATTCTAAATTTTTGGAAGTTGCTTACAGTGCACTTCCTGTTTATTTATGTAATATTGTATCCTTCTGGAGTCTTTGATGAAGTTGAAGAACAGATAGTTATAGTTATACTTTCCCTTAGTTATGATAAAAGATAGATTAGATATAAAACTTTAGACTCACAAAGATAGGGTAGATCGTAGAATATTTTCCTTAATTTGCCAAATGTAAATGGACTAAATATTGAAACTATAATTCCTGCTTGTTAGCTGTTTTGTTGTATGTAATTTTACTTTGTTAAAGTTAAAATCTTCCTTTTTATTTAGACAGAAAAGGGGGGTGATGTGGAATTCCCCTCTGTATTCTGTGAATATGGTTATTGCCATTGGTTAATAAAGAAACGGCTTTCAGCCAATGGCTTAACAGAATATAGTCAGGCTGGAAAAGATATATAGAAAGAGTAAGCAGAGTCAAGGAGAGATGCCATGTAGCTGCCACAGGAGACAGACACCGAAATCTTTCCAGTAAACCATGAGCCTCATGGTAAGATATAAAATAATACGAATGTGTTAATTTGAGATGTAAGAGTTAACTAGAAATATGCTTAAGCTATTGGCCAAGCAGTATTACAATTAATATAGTTTCTGTGTAATTATTTCAGGTCTGAGCAACTGGGAAATGACCAAGCAGTCTCAGCCTACAATTACGTTATCAATAATAAGGTTTACCTACAATATCAATGTGATTAAGAGGATGTTTTCTGTTCTAGGGAAATTATTTTCCTCTTTCTTCATCATCACTTCATATATTGGCATGCAATTTGGAATTTGTCTCACATGGCCACATCTGTGCAGGATTATGCTTCTTGGGGGCCAGATGCTTTCTTTTCCCATGAACTGTGGTGGTTTAAATGAGTTCTGTGAAGTGGGCTGATGAAATATGTTTATTATCACAAGTTGGAGTGCAGAGAAACTGTTTCAGCAGCTGGACCTTGTGATAAAAACAATCTGGGGCCACTCACATTTCCTTCTGTAAACACTACAAGTGGCTGTGTGGGGGAAAAGCTTGGGAACTTTTTTTATTACCCAAGACTATGCCTTGTTGAAATTGAGAAATATGGGAAATAACTAATGGGATATTTTTGCTTAATAGTTGTTTTTATTCAAGCAATGCCTTTTGGGAGTAGTTTAAACTCAATAGATCTTAAGTGCCTATTTTGTGCCCCGTGTAAATTAGATACTTCAAAGAATAAGATATGCTAGTTGTTACTGGGAGTTCCATGTGATAGAAGAAGTAAGTCAGCAAATGCACAGGAGAGCCAAAGAGGGTCAGAGAGATGAAGAAGGGTGGGTTACATAGGCACAGCAATCATGGAAGGCTTAACGGAAGCAAGAACAGAGGTTTGCAAACTTGGGAATTATGATTTTCAATTAGAAATTAAATTTCTAATTGAATCTCTAGGCTATTTTTAGTTACACTTACACATAAAACAATTTTAAGAGGTAGATGCTGTACTTGTGAGGATCTTTTAGAATTTTAAATAGCCAAAGCCAGCAGAGAACAAAGTAAAGCATTAATTAAAAATTTTTAAGAAAACCAGGAACTCAGAATTTAAAATACGGAGTACAAAAGACTGTTCTATCTCGAAATACATGAACTAGTTCCACAAAACTTGATTTTAATCTTGGACATCCATATATAATGGATAGTCTAGTAGAAGATCGCCTTCAGTAAGTTCACTACTTATTAAAAGTACATAGGAAGCTGCAAAAACAGAATAAACAAAAGTCCTGCAAGAGTAGCCGTCAACCACATTTCATATTTTATAGCCTAGCTAAAGCTAAACCTAAATCTTGGAGTTTCTTCACACTTTTATACTTACAGTACCTGAAACACAAATTAACTTTGAGAAAATCGGTAAGCAGCTGATTTTCAAATTGCAAAACATCTATTTTCAAATTCAATATTGTTTTTGTTGCCAATAAGAATAAGACACCAAATAACAGGGTTTGTCCCTGGGAAATACTAATTCTCTTTCTCCCAGCAGTCATTAGTTGCCTGTAGTTCTTTGTCTAGGGATGAAACTCATCAAAAATGTCCCCATTTCATATTAACATGTCATTTGATATTTCCAATGGTCTGTTGTTGTTCTTGCAACCATTTCTAGCCCGAAGCAGAGGGGTCAGCCTAGAAACCATGTACATACCAACAACAAAATTGAGCTTAGCATGTTGTATTTTTATATGTATATTTGTACATACATATACCCATGTGTGTGTGTGTGTGTGTGTGTGTGTGTGTGTGTGTGTATAGGTAACTATAATGAAGAAAAAGAGCCTATCAACTTGGGAGTCGGGGGGGAAGACATAAAAAGGATTTAAGGGAAGGCAGCTGGGAGGGAGGAAAGGGAGGAGAGAGAGCAGAAAGTGATGTAATTCTATTTCAATTACAAACATATTAAGAAAAAGAATAAGGCATCCCATAGAAACTGGGAGTTTTTAAGGATATATGTGTATATTGTGATAGCACTATAAATTTATGGTTGCTCATAATGAGTTCCTCTTTTTTAAAAGCCAAAAACCTTTAAGGACAGGGAATCTGCCCGAACTTGTAGTTTTCTAAAGTTAAGAAATTGCATGCCTGTTTAAGCCTAGAATGTTCCAGTTCAAAATTTTACATATTCAACTTTTTTGCTTTTATTTTGCTTCAAAATAATTTATTCTAGTATGCTAACTACTGAGACTGTCCAAAGTACTCAAAACGCATTGAGTGTAGAACTGCAGTTTCTGAGAACATGCAACGCAGAAAGTAACTTGGATACTGTGTGGTGGAGCGTTTCCCTCAGTGGTCCTAAGTCTCCACATATCTGTTGCATTTACATCACTTCCAGCCTTTGCTCCTCCTGCTGCCTGGAGTGTGCACAGGCCAAGCAAGCACTTGGCTGGCTCCCTGGTTTTATTCAGTCTCCCACGTAAACATCCCTTACTTTATAAACAAGTCTCTCTGGACTATTCTGATACTTTTGTTGAGTGCCTATTTGTCGTCATCATTCCCATTTTTCCAAACTAAATATCAGCATGTATCATAATATTATCTGGTGCTGTATGGCATGTTTGTTTATTATTATATGTCTCCCCATTATAGGTTTCATGAGATCAAAGCTTTTGTTATTTCTAGAAAGAGGCAAGATAAATTCTAGGCTTGATCCTAGAACCTAACCTTAGAAACTTGTTCAGTTGAAATGAATATTTCTCTGTTAGTTCTGCATGCCACTTCTTTACATCCTGTCATGTCATAGTTTGTGGGGATAATAATTATATTTTATGAGTTTTCTGTGAAATTGAGCAAGTTGCTGTTTCAAAACTACTTGGAAATTTATTTGTATTTTAAATTTGGAACTTCTTCCATAATTTTAAATTAGTTACTCTCATTTTTAATTTCTGGCATATAGCCATGTAGCAATGTTCATGGTTTCTTATGACAATTTTTCTGGGGTAGGCTGTTTTGTCTTTATTTGGCACTACAAAGTGTGGGTCTACAAAAAGACTGTGCAAGCTGCATTTATGCAAACAGGATTTAATGATTCTGGGGGCGTGGTTGTACTTTCTTCCATGGCCTTCTCACTTTTGCACAAATATTAAAATATCCTTTTCCCAAGATAAATGACTAAGTAGTGAATAGTAAAACTATAACCTATTTTGTACACGGTAGTTTTAAACATGAACATTCAAAATGGAAATATATTAGTTTTCACAGAAAGGACTTATGGTTGTGAGAACGGTGTTTGCCCTCTTCTTGCATTTCTTAGAACCCAGTGCCTTCTCTGTGGTGTGGCTGATAGAGACACTTGTGAACTTGAACCATAACCTAACAGGACATTGCTCACTCTTTCAGAGCCATAGAGACACTTCTAAATGTGAGCCGTCACCTAACAGGACGTCCTCCACTCTTTCGGGGCCATCAGATACCTCTGAAGTTGCTTTATGTGTAGTGTTTTACAGGACTCACCCCTATGGGTCATCTTCATCCTTTCTGTCACAGCGTTTTCCTCATTGACATACATAATCCTGCCTTCTCTAAGCCACACTGGCTACACCCAAGTCTGTTCATGGTGGCTCAGCTCTTTCTTCTGCAGCTGCAATAACATTTGATAGAGTTCTCATGCCTTTTTTTGTTTTTACCACTTTCTATGTGTTGTCTGCATTTCCTTCCTGAATGACAATTTTTTATACTTAATGATGTCCTCTTCTAAAATACCATATAGTCTTACAGTACACACATAGGGAGGCACCGCAAAACCACTCGTAGCAGTGTGTGTGTGTGTGTGTGTGTGTGTGTGTGTGTGTGTGTGTGTGTGTGTGAACTAAACAACCAATGCGCAATACTCTGACCAATTGCAGGCATGTTTTGTAAGAAATGCTATGACTACTCATCAAGCATGAGCTCCTTTGTGACGTACACAGTGTCAGTGAACTGAATTTAGTGGCCAAGTTGATATGTTTTGAAAATTCCCACTGCTAACATGTCACAAAAGCTGAATCTGAGCCATGTTGGGGCACTGGCTTTGGTTAACTAAACTAGTGTGATTGATGTCTGCACATGATATTTGTGCATGTTGGAATCCAAAAAATCAAAACTGCTAATAAATCAGACTCATATTCGTTGTTGACCTTTTTGTAAATCAAAAGCAGATCTGTGTGCCACGTCCGTATCATCCCTCAGCAAGATGCTTTGCTTGTGTATGTGGCAATGTAATTGCAATAGAGGATACCAGAGTCCCTGTTCTTTTGCCTTTAATATAGCTCATAAAGAAAGACCAATCTCATAGAGGCGAGATTAAAGAACAGGCCACTTGTACTCTTTCTGCTGAAACCATTCTGGGACTCTGTGATGCTTGGTGGTCCACAGCTATGCAACACTGGAGTTCATGAAATATTTATCAACTCTCAAGGAGTTGAATTTGATATTGCTTCTTCATGTTTTAAAACACTATTGCTAATGTTTCTATGGTGTAGAAGGGCCTTCTTTCTATGTGTTGCTTGTATTAGTTAATGAATAAAGAAACTGCCTTGGCCTGATAGGGCAGAACTTAGGTAGGCAGGGAAGAGGGAGCTAAATTCTGGGAGGAAGAGAGCAGAGTTGAGAGACACCATAGATCCACCGGAGACAGACACTGGGAATTTTACCCGGTAAGCCACTGCCATGTGGTGATATACAGATTAATAGAAATGGGTTAAATCAAGATGTGAAAGTTAGCCAATAAGAGGCTAGAGCTAATGGGCCACGCAGTGATTTAACTAATATAATTTCTGTGTGGTTATTTTGGGGCTAAGCTAGCCAGGCAGCCGGGAAGAACAAGTGGGCCCTCTCCCTGCAACATTTCTAAATTTCTTTCTTCAGATCTCCATGAAGGAATTTCTTTGTACATATGAGAAATTTTAAAACCACAAATACACCATATATCTGTTCATGTGCTGTGACCCTTTGAGGGACAACAAACCATGTACTGGGTAAGAGTCTTTCATCAAACAGAAACCTATCATGCCTGTGAGGATGTATATTTTAAGGTGACTCCAGGTTGTAATTTTAGTTCTCATTAGATAGATTGAAACACTTTAACAAACTAAAAATAAAAGCTCAGGTAATTAAAAGGATTTTCACAATACCACCTAAGCTAGTCTGGGAACATACAGTCCTTATCATATAGTGATGTAAAGAGAATGTGTTGCTTTTACAATTAGAATATAGCAGTGTTATCATTTAGTTTTCATTAAAATGTACTCAGTAAGTACACTATTAGGCGCTGTTTGCTTATAGGTTGCAATTGCAGGATTGGATCTTGGGACCTTCCATAGTAATTCATAAAAGCTCCAAAGTTTTTGGGCTAACAAATTAGAACAATAGAGTGGCCATAAATAGTGATGGAGAAAGTTGTAGACAGACAAATTGTTAGAGGATGACCACGTGTACTGGTTGCTTTTTGTCAACTTGATACAAACTAGAGACATCTGGGAAGAGGCAATCTCAGCTGAGGAATTTGCCTCCATCAGATTTGTCTGTGGACATATCTGTGGGGTAGTATCTTGATTAATGATTGATGTGGGAGGTTCCAGCCCACTGTGGGCAGTGTCACCCTTGAAAGCATGATTCTAGATTATGTAAGAAAGCAGGGAGAGCATGTGTCAGCAGGAGCAAGTTAATAAATGACATTCTTTTGTAACCTCTGCTCCAATCCCTGCTTTCAGCTTCCAGGTTCCTGCCCTGCCATCTCTCAGTGATGTACTGCTGTTAACTGAAAGTGTAAGCCAAATAAACCCTTTCCTCCTCCAGGCTGGTTTTGATCATGATGTTTTCTCAGGACAACTGAAAATAAGCTATGACACCAGCTGTTTGACAGGAAGCATTTTCCTTGACATATCTGTTATATACTCAAGGGAATACTATTTTCTTAGACACCAAGCAAATTATCCTGAAACATAAGAAAATACTCAAAGCAAAGGAGTATGAGCAATACACATCTATTATTTCTAAGAAATACATAAAAGATAAGACATGGTGAAAAAAAGAAATGTGTCTGTGTGTCAAACATCACAGCTGGATAAACAGACCTAGAAACCTTCAGGGATGCTGGCAGGTGGGGTCCACTTCAATGGAAGAGCTAGAGGGATGCTCAAACAAGAGTCTGGGCTTCAGTGAGAGTTCCTTCTCCCTGTCATCAGCTGGCTTCTGTAGAGAAACAAATAGCTCTGTTAGGCACTCCTGGCTTCTTGTCATGAATGAGGCCCACTGGGCAGAATACAGGCCTGTGCTTCTTCTCTTACTCACGTCTGACTCCAGGCCTGCATGAGCCCAGGATATCACAAAGCCATAAACTTTCTCAAAATGGTGACAGTCTTTGTGATTTTTTAAAAAATGTAGGTTGATTATGAGTTCTGTTTGTGGACATGAACTTTGTGGATGGCAAAGTCATGTGGCAAAGTTGAAAGACTGAACACACATGTAAACTGAGATGTTTTTCTATTAGACCTAAATTTTAATCTTGTTTTGTAAGTTTAACTTCATCCAAAGTCAAAATCATGCCTAATGTCAAAGCACACAGAGACCTATTAAAGAATGAAGAAGATTAAGTATGCTTACAATCACCAATATCAAATGACAGTGCGCTGGAGCATTACCAACTTCGTCCTGGGAAGAGAAGAAGCAGATGGACTATAAAAGCATGAGGAAGAAGCAAAGGTGCTTATGAGTTACAGATGTCACTCTTACATAACCAGACAGAACAATGGTCAAGCTGATTTCCATCTGACACCGTGTGAGTATCCAAGAGCGCTCCTGTAGGAGGCCAAGTGCGTACTGGAAATGTGATGGGAAAAAGGGTGCCCCTTTCACTAAACAGTCACACTCACAGCAAAAGCTAAGAGCGACCTATGGAAGAAACTAGAGGATGGAATGAGAAAGCTGTGAAATCCTATCAAAGCACATATTTGACCACACGTGTATGAAGAAGTACTCACATGTGCACACACACACACACACATTTCCAAGGAAACAATGACTGCAAATTCATGGAAAGAAATCCAACCTTTCTCACAAAGAAGACAGGCTCAGTGAGCTCACAGTTGTCCGTTAGCAGCCTGACTGAACCGCAACTGTTCCATAACAAGCGTGCCAGGCAACAGACCTTTTTATTGGCCAATAGAGGGAGGCTTAGCTAGGACAGGCTCTTTGGAAATGGTTGGAAAATCTTTACCAAAATCGAAAGCTCCCGTGAATTCTCTGACTGGAAACACCTGCTTGTGAAGTTAACCTATAGAAACAGTTGCACGTGTGTACAAATAAATTAGTATATGAATATTCACCAAAGTCTGGGACGTCCCAAATGTTTATAATAGTGGGGTAGCTAAGGCACAAAATGTCCGTAGTAAAACGCCATACCCCTATGTCCCGTGCTAAGAAAATGAATGAATAAGTAGATAAATAAAAAGCTGAGATCTCCCACATGTTATAGAGTTTACTTTTGCATGGGGAGACCATTTCTGGGAAGATATATATAATAAAATTTTAAAAAGCCATTCTTAGGGATGGAAATCCAACAGTTGAGGGCTTAGGGGTAAGAGAATTTTTTTTATCTTTTTTTAAAGCAATATTTATGGTTTGGATCTAAAACAGACTCATGTTTTGAATTCTTGTCACCTGACTGGTGGAGCAATTAGGGGAGGCTTGGAGCCTTCAGGACATGGGGACTTACTAGGCAAGTAGGACCCTAGGGGTGGGCCTTTGAAGGCTGTGGCTTGGATTTTGGCTCTGGACCAGCCCTTCTCTTCTGGTCTGCCGCAGTGAGAATGTCTTTGCCACACACTGCTGTCTTTGCAGGCTGAGCACTCTGCTCTGCCTTCCCTCCATGGTGTACCAACAGCATCCGAGACAGAGGCAGAAGACATAGTTCCTCCCACAAGTGATTGCCTCCAAGTGTTTACATCACCAAACAATGCAAAAGAGCATGGACTCTGAAGGGAGATTTGGCTACAATAATAGTTCATTTCTTTCATTGGCGCTAGAAGGCCAGGCACCAGTCTGACTGAAAGTATATTACCTGGCCTTCTTCTGCAGCAGACTGGTGAGGAGCAACAACCAAGATGTCTCAGTCAACATGGAGATGAATGACAGTCACCTAGAAGAAATATACCTCACTCAGACACACAGAAGGTCTCTTTCTGAAGGTTTTATGTCTTTGTGTCTCACAGAGGGTAAGTGTAACCAGGATCGGGCTTGCCTTGTTCACTGAAAAGGAAACAGAGCAGTACTCACAGATCAAATCACAATCTCTGGCTCTATGCCTTGGTTCTCTACAAGCTTCTGGGTTTATAATCTTTGGCAAGAGATTTAGATGCTGTTGACATACAAGTTTTCTTTACACAATGAGGTTAAATATGAGGCAACTGAACTTCTCAGTTTTTGTAAACGAAGTGCAGATACCTTGGACTTGAGGGGTATGGGAACGGATTCTGGAGTTGACTCACAAACTTCAGAGTCATTAAATGCAGTCAGGGAATGGGCAAAGACTCGGGGCATGGGGAACAGATCCGAGAAGAGGTTACAGTATGGAACGGGAAGCATGCTTTTAGAGAGACTAAGAAAGCTGATGACTTATAGAGAAAGATTTAGTGAACATTTGCTATTATCATATTTTCATTAACCTTCAACAAAGTAGATTCTAATGATGGCAGTTTACAGAAGTCTGGGACTTGGAAGTGACCTGCCTGAAATTACTTCAAAGATAATATGGTTAGAACTTATCTTCTTCAAGCCATTTTAACTAGTTATTATTCCTTTTACCATTTCTTATCATTAACTCATTGAGATCAGTTTGACGGGTAAAATGGTAAAAAAGATGGGTTTCCCTCAACATGTTTAGCAGGTTATGTTTTTTGGGAAGAAAAGAGTATGAATCATGAGAGAAAAATGTCACGTAAAATGAGTCATTCTGTACAGGATCCACACTAAAGGCACAGGGGCGAGGATGGTTGCTCAGTGAGTAAGTTGCTTTGAGTGTATAAGTTTGATCTCAATCACCAATGTGAGAAGCTGGGTATAGTGACATTTGTCTATAACCGCAGTGCTGGGGGGGGGGGGCAGAGAGCCAGATCCCCAGAGCTTGCTGGCCTTATCTGGGTGAACTGGTAAGATTCAGGCTGAGGGGGAGCCTCTGCCTTTTAAAAGTAAGGTGCAGGACAACAGATGGGGATACCAGAGTGATCCCTGACCTTCACAAAGACACACATGGAACATGTGTGTAACACACACACACGATAAAATGAATTGTAGTAAAATTTGTTAATAAATTAATGTCACTGAAGTGTGTTGTTTATCTGTAACCACTTCACATTTAGACTTGACTGATATAAGACAATTTTAGTGACCGTAACCTAATTAGAGCTCTGCCTTAAAAGAAAACAGCAATTCGACTGTCTTTAAAAACAACATGGAGCAGACATATCTTAGGAAATATTTCTTTCTGTAGAGATGTTTAATCCTTCTGGGGTCTTTTCCTGGGTAGTTGTTCATGTAATGGGATATGAATTCAATTTTTTATGTTGTTCCATATCTATTCAGCTTCCTGCTTACAGGGATTTGTCTGTTCTAGACAATTATCAGCCTCCATCCTTTCAAGTGTTTTTTTTTTCCATTCTCCATCTCCTACTTGAAGAATTCTTTTTAGAAATAAGTTAGATACTCTCATGCTATGCTCTGCACTCTCTTTTATTCTTGTGTTTTCTCTATATTTATCTTTCTGCTGTGCCCTGGGTAATGTCCTCGAATCTCCTAAAACAACTGTCTCTCTAACTTAGTCAAATCTACTAATGAAACCATCCCATGAGATTTCACATCGTTTGATTGGGCTTTTGTTCCTAGAAGTTCCCTGCAGGTCCCCTCCCTCTTGATTTGCTGGGGTTTTCCCATTTCCTGTTTGGTTGGGCTTCTACTCCTGGGTCTCTCACTGTCTTTTCAGTTTTCTATGTTTCTAGCTCCACTTCAATGTCTAATGAGTTGAAACATGTATAACAGACTCCGTGATCGACCTTCACTCTTCTGATTTTAGAAATTCTTTCTCTGGTGGGTTTGGCTCCTAGTTAGAGTAGATGGAACCTCCAGAGTTTAATGAATTTGAACTATGAACTCCTTCAACATTATTTGGGAGAATCATGTGAGGTCCATGGTGAAGGTGTGCCTTCAGCTTTAATTCATTCTTGCCAGGCATTTTTCTGAGGCTCTCTATGGTTCTAAGGTGTTCCAAGGCCACCCAGGTGCTATAATGAAATGCCAAAGCTACTTAAGAGAAGACACCAGAGAGAAAGCTGGCTTGACTCTATCACCCATAGCCCATGCTGAGGCAAGCTTGTCTCGTTTTATGTTTTACTCTATGTTTTAGTAGACAGGTTTAAAAGGTTCTAACTTTTAAGCAAGGGTCTTGGTGCAGCCTTTCATCCCACTGGGATAAACAACCATGCCGTCTGTCTTAATGTGAGGTTTAAGTGTCAAGATCTACACACGAGTTACCTTCAAGCCTCAGCTGACTATGCATAGCCTTAGTTTATGAAATGTCCATTCCTGTCATCTGATTCCTCCTTTTTGAAGTGATGAGAGAAGGTGCTGGATACTGTCTTCAACAATTCCAAATAATTAAGCTACTTATTCAACAGAAAAATTTTATATCTGGTATTTCCAGATGATCTGTAGTATGATGGCTTTAGTGTAAATATTCCCATGTCTCCTAGAGACAAAGTACCACACTCACATGACTTTGGTTTTCAAAGCGATTCTCTTGATATCCTAGAAAGACAGAGATATCCTAGATGCTACAGAGATGACAGCTGTGTCAAGAACCATCTGTCGTATCCTTCAGGGTCTTGGTAGCCATGTTCCAATTCTTTTGCCCACAGGGGGATGAACTATGAGTAGGTTCATGGCTCAAACCATGTCAGCTGATCACCTCTTCATAAAACATGGAACTTCATACACTAAAACATTCATTTTCTTTAAAAAAGTGTCTTTATTGTATTCTCAGGGGATTCACCGTGCACCCCAATTCTGCTCACCTCCCAGTCCCCCTTTATCCATGCTGTGCCCTCCCAGTGAAATAAAACAAAACAAGGCAAGCAAGTAAACAAACAAAAGCCCCAAAACAACAACAACAAAAACCCCAATAAACCAAAATAGAACAAAACCACACCAAGAACAGAAAAATCTCTGCTCCTCCTTCTCTCCTGCCTCTCTATCACTTCTTCATCCACTCTGGTAGCACTGGAGGCTTCCGTGTGTCATGTCCCATCAGTTTGACTGGCAAATGTTCATTGGACTGAGTCACTGGTCTGGTTCAAGGCCTCTGGTTTTTGGTACACCATACTTACTGAGTCCTCACCAGATCTCCTCTGGGGTTTCCTGTGGCCAGCCCTAGTCTTGGAGATCTTGCAGGAATCATTCCACAGGACCAGTCCTTTCACGACTTCCAGAAGGTCCCAGATAGTAGTTGCTAAGATGGGTTGCCGGAAGCAAAGACCTGTATTTTGAGACCTGTATTTTGTTTATAGCCATCTTGAACCCATAAGTCACCTTTGCAGGGCAAGTTCTGGACCTAGGAAATTAACCTAGTGAGACCCGCAGGCCCCAGGCTTTAGAAGCAATTAGCATTTCCTTTGTTAGTTATTATCTCTTTCTCTCAGCCAGTCCGGACACCCTCCCCTCCCCCCTGCCTGTTTGCTATTATTTCTTACTTACTTACTTACTTACTTTATTTATTTATTTATTACTCCTGAGGAGTAATAAAGTTGGCAGCTTGATCAGAAAGCAAGACTTGCTGTCATTCTCGTGTCTCTTGTCTCTTCCATTCCTCCACTCCAGGGTGAATTCAGTTCTGTTCCAATCGTGTCCACTGGTCGGGAAAGTGGGTCAACCCAAGGCCCAGTTGTGGACCTGGGTATTAGGGAGGCAGGTCAGATCGAACCACTGGGGCCGCACGCCTCAGGTGCGCTGGTTGAATCTGCATGATTGCTCTCAGAGTAAGTTCATCCTCCCCTGTGGTGAGGGGTGGGGACCCTCTACCCCAAGTGCAGGGGCCAGCTCTCTTGCTGTAGTGGCCAGCAAGGGGCAAGGACAGTTTTTCCAGGGCAGTGGAGGGCAGGCTGGCTCATCATAGCCTTCTGATGTCATCTTGCTCAGTTCCTAAGGCCTCCTGAGGTGACTAAGCCCTCCTGAGGTGACATTGACCACGGATAGCAACATAAACCCCAGCTGTGTCTGGGCCACGGACCCAGACATGGTCCTTGGCAGCAGCCTGGGCCCCAAGGATATCCTGGCTCTGGGTGGAAGAAATGGTCACTCAGGTGGGATTGGTTCTGGCCACGCAGCCACGGGACACCATCAAGGCCTCAAGTTGTGGCCCCAATCCTGTGCCTCTATGTGACCATTGGTCTCAGTGCAGGACCTAGACTTCACCTCAGACCTCAGTCAAAGTAGGACCATGGACCCCAGCATGGTCCTCAGCAGGAGTTGGGTCTGGATGTCACCACTGATCCCAGCAGCAGTATGACCCCAAGACACTAACTTGGACCTTGATCTTGGGTCTCTGCAAGGTCTTCGATGGTAACAGAACCATCAGATATCAGCACAGACCCTGGCTGCTGTACATCCACGGACCCTGACATGGCCCTCAGTTGCAGCCCGGACCCAGATGTCGCCATGTTATAGAGTAGCGGTGCAGATCACTCAGATCTGGATGCATCCTGGTCCCTCGGACTCCAGCCTGGACTCGGGTGACTGGTTTGACCCTGAACTTCTTCATGGTGCTCGGTGACAATGGGAGTCAGTCTGGAACCTGGCAGCTACAGGTTCATGGACCCAGACATGGCTCTCAGCAGCAGCCTGGCCCGGATGACACCCTGGCCCTGGGTGGTAGCACAGGCCACCCATATCTGTGTGGCCCCTGCTGTGGCATGGCCCCATGACTCCCTCCAAGCTGCAGGCTCTGACCCAGATCTCGGGCCTCTTTATGGGCCATAGTGGCAACCTGTACCACAGAGTTCAACACAGACCCCAGCTGCTGATGGGTCACGGATCCAGACATGTCCTCAAGGCAGTAGCTCAGCCTGGTCGACATCCTTGTTCCAAGTGGTAGCTCCGGGCACTCAGATCAGTATGGCTCTGATGGCAACATGGCCGCTGAACACCAACAAGGCCACTGGATGCAGCCCTAACCCCAGGCTTCATGTGGCCTTTGGATGGCACCACGGAGACATGGGCAACAACATAGACCTCAGCTGTGGAAGGACCACGGACCCAGACAAAGTCCTCGGCAGCACCCTAGGCCTAACTGACGCCCTGGCCTCAGCAGCAGCATGGTTCATGAACCATAACTGGGCCCCAAATGACAGCCCAGCCCACTGACATGGCACTCCAAGGCCAACACAGACCCTGGCTACGGGAGGAACAGGGACCCACACACGGCCCTTGGCAGCAGCCTCATCCGGGAATCACAATGGTCCTGGGTGGCAAACAGACCTCCTCCCTCCTCAGTTTATTCCTCAACGCCATCACCATGGACCCAGGTAGCAAACCGGCCTCCAACACATGCCCACTCCTCTCAATCTCCATTTCTTCCTTATGTGTCTCTCCACAGCGTATGAGCCACTCTGCTTCTCTATATCTCCTGTTTCTCCACCCTATAGTTTCTTAAAATGATAGGGCCCACATGCCTGGCACGCTGGTTGTCTTCCTGCCAGCCTAAGCCTAAGGACCCAGGTTGGCTTTCTTCTTGCCTGCTGGGGCTTGAGGATGCCCACAGGCTGAACCCTGGCTGACTAATATTCTTAGCCCTCTGTTTTGGTTCTTTTATTTGGTTCTGTCTCAATGGCTGTTAGTACATAGCTTACTTGTATAATTATCATTTTTGTTATGATATAAAGAATAATATTTCCTACTTCTTTCGAACAATTAGTGTTTTGACCTGGACATACAATTGTTGATACAATAATCTGAATAGGTGCTGTAACACTGGCTTCACCAACCAATCAAGAAGCCCCTATGTATAAATAATAAACGCTTGTTCTACTTTTTACATTTACTTTCAAATCAACTTCAGCATCTAATCTTGGGAACTATGTAAGAGACAGGGCTTTTTCTCCATGCTCCACATTTATAACTGAGTATAGAGAATTTCATCAGAATATGACGGAGCTCAGAATTCAAGCCTGTGCTTTTAGTCTCAGATTTTTTTTTCCAATATGTGTATCTCATTTCTCTGAACACAGCTCTATAAAGTGTCTTCTGGGACTGGGGTCAGAAAACTGCTCACTTTGCAAGCTATAGACCTGAGTTCAATCCTCAGGACCCACACTAAAAAGAGCTTGTATAGGAGCAACTTCAACACAGGGAAATGCCAGCCAGGCAGATGGGTCTCCGCATTTCCCACGCCTCCCAACCTAGCCACTGCTTGGTGAGTTCAAGCACAATGAAAGACTCTGTCCCCACCCCCCAAAAAGACAGTACTGGTTAAGAAACAAGATTGTCCCCTGGCTTCCATATGTGCCTGCACCCAAACACATGCACAAATGCACACATGTCTACATCCACATTTAAAGAATACAATAACGCTTCTTCTGAGGAAGTATATTTTCTCTTCCTATTAATATCTGTCTTTGATTTTTTTCCCCTCATACATGGTGCGGACCACAGTGAAAATATCCTGTGTCAATATCATCTGAGGACCGTTTCTTTGCTCTGCAAATGAGACCACAAATGGCCTCCTTTCAACCATGGGACCACAGGCGCTGGGCCATGCGTAGTTGGATCTATGCAAATAAATGAGCCAACATGATCAATATGATCTCTTCTAAGAACTGAAAATGGAATTTTAGAGAAAGTAAGTGAGTCACTGTGCATGGATTTCCACACAGAACAGAAAACAAAAAAACTAACAAACAAACAAACAAAAAAAACCCAGAAAGACTGTAAAGGAAAAGAAGGGGCCTCAAGTTGGCAGACAAAGGCAAACATCAAGAGTTGGCAAGAGGAAGCAGAAGGCTCCAGAACCTACAAAGAGACCTCTCTTGACACAATGTTCCTGCTTTGGCTCCAAGATAATGTCATTTATCTGTTAACACACTCCTTCATCCAAATGGCAAGCAGAAAGTCGATGTTTGTTTATTTAATATTTATTAGTGTTAAATACACAGAATTTCTACCAGGAAGAAGTTAAATGGTCAGGGCACAGCTATAGCTATTTCCCAGCACCTCGTTTGTCTCCCGTGGCATTCTTGTCATCTTAAGTGTGGCAAGTCTGTCATTTCCTACCGTTGTTCCTGCTCACAGGGCTCTAATTTAGTTTGCCTAAAGTCTTCGCCAACATTATCTAGAAGGTTTGCTTAAAAACAAATTCTTGGTGTGGGCAGGTGACTCAGTGAGCCATAGCATTTGTCATTCAGGCATGAAGACCTCAGCTTGGGCTCCCAGAATCCACATGACACCAAGCATCTGTAGCTCCAGTACTCCTTCAGTGCCAGATGAATCGCTGGCACGTCATGGGTCAGCTAGCCTGGCATCCACAGTGGAAAACAACAGGGACTCTGCCTCAAACAAGATGGAAATCTAGGACTGACACCTAAGGTTTTTGCACACCAGACTCACACACACCAACAGACATACACATAGAAAAACTAAAAATTTAAAAGTAAATTTTTAAATTTTAGAATAATTAAATTATATAGTTAAGGCTTCTTTGTTACCCTCCCACCTGTGTGTGTGTGTGTATGACACACACACACACACAACACAGAGAGAGAGAGAGAGAGAGAGAGAGAGAGAAATTCTTCCTATAAACCAGGCTAGTCATGAATGCATGATCTTCTTATGTTAACTTCCCAAGTGCTGATATTGCATGCACGTCCCACCAAGCCTGACTTAACATATACTTTTATTTCAGATTTTTCTGCTGAATGAAAATCTTTGAAAGAAGAAGTGTTCGAGTCTGGGTCACTGGAGATGAAGAGCCATGCTTTACCCTGGGCCGCAGCACTGTGGCATCCTACACTAGAGTGAAATAAGCCTTTGGAGCACACAAGGCTCAGCAATATGTGGATAGCTTGCCAGGCAACATAAAGGGTATCTGACGCCATTAGATGGAATGTCAAAATGTGTGGAGGGAAGAAAACCAGTCAGCCACGAGCTTCTCCCAGAAAATCAAGTCAACTGAAAGACAGAGTGGCCAGCAGTGGAAGAGGCAGAGTCTAGAAAGGCACTGAGCCTGACGGAGAAATGACCCACATACTATATGAGGCTCAAGGTTTATTTTTACTACACAATCATCACTCTTTTCATAAGCAAGTCAGAAAAGCAGCAAGAGGCCAGGCCTCAACCCATACAAATGTGTGTGAACTTCAAGAAAGATCTAGATGAAATCCATTCTCAAGATGATGATGCAGATGCAACTTGTTCCTCAGTAGATATTCAGTCTCTTCTGCGGTCCTTAGATGTGGGCTGAAATCAAAGCAGAGCACATTAGCTACACAGATACACAGCGTTATCCACTCCTGCCTAGAAAACACACATTAAAAAATTTTTAAAAAGCTAAAAAATAAAATAAAACCCGTTTGGTTGGTCAGTTGAAAGTTAACCACAGTCATAATTAACTATTTTACATGCATACTTATGCCTCCCTGATAGATCAAATTAGGGACAAATTAATGCATTCTGATGCTAAGTGAATTATCCAGAATGACACCGTAAGGGACAGCTGGTAAATCTAGACCTCCAAACCACACTTTTACAACTGAATCTGGTCTCCCCTCCAGCAGGCCTGTGCCTAGCAAGGTGGCCATGTTAGATAGTTTCTGTCAACTTGACTCAAACTGAGTCACCTGGGAAGAGAGAGCCTCGCTTGAGGATTTGCCTCCATCAGTCTGTCCTGTGGGCATGTATGCGGGGATGCTTTCTTGGTTAACAATTGATCTGGAAGGACCCAGTTTACTGGGGACTGTGCCATTCCTGGACAGTGGTCCTGACATACGTAAGAAAGCAGGCTGTGCAAGCCATGCGGAGGAAGCCAGTAACAGCTTTCCTTTGACCTCTGCTTCAGCTCCTACCTCCAGGTTCCTGTCTTCAGTTCCTGTCCTGACTTCCCCCAATGACGGGATGTAACCTGTAAGCCAGAAACCCCTTTCCTCCCCCAGATTGACTTGGGCAGTACCATCACAGCAACAGAGACGTAGCCAGCATACAGCCCCTGGGTGCCCTGAATGCTCTGATGTTCTGGTTAGGAAATAGTGGAGAACTAATTTCCGAGTGGCCATCTCTCCCCATTTATGCTACCGTAGCTTTAAAAACATCCTTTTATTTTTTTTCTCAGGAGTCAAAGCAAATATCTTCCTGCTGTCTGCCTCATGCTCAATATTCTTTCTCAAGTCATTGACTTGAAAATTCTATTTGAACCTTAATTTAAAGGAATGGTTTATATTTTCCACCCACAATTTTTCCCCTTAAAATTTCTTTCAATGAGTGGACTGTTAGCCTACTTACTTGGTTGGCATGAGGCAATTATAACTATTTTATATCACCTTTATATTCAATCAGGATATTTGTAACACAGGTCAAGTTGCTGTCACCTTCAATAAAAAGTGTAGAATAGTGACACCCAAGCTACCATAGAGTTGCTCAGAGATGCTAACATAACTTTGGGGGTCTGTCCTTGTCATTGCTGAGTCAGTAGGGCTGAGGGGAGGCAGAGATGCTGGTCTGGGGATGCTTTGGGAGCCTCTGGATAACACAGTCTGACCTCATTGTGGATGTGTTGTCTTCTACGATGTATCTGTGGGTATTTCTAAACATATCTGTCACTAAAATAAAAATGAGAGAACATGAATATGAAGATTCTTGGTCTTAATTTTACCTCTGCATAATATTTCCGGTAAGAAGTTTCACCCATACAGCAACAGGATCCAAGCAAATTAATGTCCCATTTTTCAGCATGACACTGCAAAAATAAAATATTTTGGTTAAATCATAACTGTGCTTATTTAATAATATGCTACACACACTCCCAATACGATCTGCAACGTGAAGTGCATACACTTAAAAATGAACACACGGGTTTTTCAAACTATATTGATTGTATTGGTAGAATGGAACTTTTAATCCCATCAGTATGCCTAGCTAATTTTTTAAAATGCAGGTACAGTACACAAATTAGCGGGTAAGAACCAGTCCAATCTGGAGGCTCCTGTTCTAGTTCCTTTCTAAGCTAAATTTTGCCCTAGGTAACCCAAATGTGGGCACTTATGAGCACTCCCTGGCTGCACTTGCGTGCACTCGTATACGCTTATATTCTGCCGCAGGCAGAAACCCATCCTGTTTCCCAGCATTCTGTGAAGAGGCATGACTCTCTCTGTTAAGTGACAAAAGGAATTTTGCAGCTACAATCAACATCACTAAACCGCTAAATAAAGTAATATTTTAAAAGTAGATTTTCAAATGAATCTCATGTAGTAGCCAGAGCAATTTTCTCTGACTGATAGCAAAGAGAAAGTCTGACTGGGAGAGGGAGATCGATGTGGTGTGAGGCTGGTTTTTCCATTGCTTAAATCTGAATAGCCAGGCGGAACAACCTGGAGATAGCCTCCAGGAATTGAAAACCACCACAGACCAACAGCCTACAGCTGTGGTTCTCAAGCTGGGGATGGAATGACTCTTTCACAGGGGTTGCACATCAGATATCCCGCATATCAGATATTTACATTATGAATGACAACAGTAGCAAAATTACAGTTATGAAGTAGAAACAAAATTTTATGGCTGGGGGTCACCACAACATGAGGAATTGTGTTAAAGGGTTGCAGCATTAAGGAGGCTGAGAACCACTAGCCTAGAAGGCTGTAGGGCCATAAGCAAAGAGCTGAACTCTCCCAGCAGCCTGAGTTGAAAGCAGAGCCCTTCTGAGAACCTCCAGGTGAGCCTTTGGCCAAGTTGTCATCCTTCATAAAACAGCAAGCAGCCATTGTCTGTCTGTGGCTTGACTCTGGTCTGGATGGTAAAATCAGTACTGCCACAGTGCATGTTATATGCTCCTTGCAGCCCTGTGGATTTTCTCTCCTCTTCTTCCACTCACTCTTCCCAATGAACAGAGAAGCCACCTCAGCCACCTAGCATGCTGAACTACAGAATATGCAGTAATAATCACAATTATTTTATACTCTAGTATGGTAATGCTACCTAGAAATGAATAACTGAAGCAGACATATTCAGACAGATAGATAAATAGATATATGATAGATAGATAGATCAATAGGAAGGAAGGATAGAGAAATAGAGAAGGATAAATAAATAGATGATAGATAGACAGAAGACAGATAAATAGATACATGGATGATAGATAGATAGATAGATAGATAGATAGATAGATAGATAGATAGATAGATAGATGATAGATAGATAGATAGCTTATACATAAAATATTATAACTAATGAGTGAAGGAATTTCCTACAGTCTGCAAGATTGATTCCCCAAGAATAGTTATCACTAGAGTCATTGTATGCGTTGGTGCATCCAAGCATATAATCCAGAGATTTCCTGATGGTCCCTTATTTGTACACCTTGCCCATGGCTGTGTATCTTTACTTTTTGAGTATTCATTGACTTCAAAGTTAATTCTACTCAGCACAGTTTATGAAATCAACTATCTTCTCCATTTAAGAGCTGCCTTCTGGTTTTGTGTTTTGGTTTGTTTTTTTTCTGGAAAGAATGAATGTCATTTTTAGAAATGAGATCACAAGTATTAGGTAATAGTTTTCCCATTCTGTTGGGAATGATATTGTCCAGAACTGCAGACTTCAGTGTCTTCATCTAGTGCAGTGGTCTCAGTCTTCCTAATGCTGCGCCCCCCAAGGGATCACGACCCACAGTTTGAGAAGCACATTCTGTAAAGAGACACCAGCTGGCAAACTCCCGGGAAGGGGCTTCCACCCTCCTCCCCACCTTTACTACTCACATGACTTCCATCCTGTCGCAGTAGATATTCTCGGGAATCACCCAGACATACTTAATTAATCTAAGAGGAATAAACTCGGAACTTAGCTGAATGCACACACATCTTAACTCCTGAGTATCGCAGGGATGATCTGTGGGGGGAAAAGAGTAGAAAATTTCTCAGCAAGAACAAATAAGTCTATAGTGCTTGAGCTTTTGCTTTAAATTAGGGGACAAGGCAGCTGGGCACACAAGGCAAGCACACAAGGCAGCTGGGCACACAAGGCTGAGTGTGTTATCTTCTTATGGCAAGGAAATGCTTGTTCAGCACCTACAGTGTTTGAGAAAGCAACAAATAAACTAGGTGACTAGTAAATTGCTTCAAGGTAGATACAGTCAGTAACCATGGGAAAAACAACTCAAGCCTTAATGATTATGTATAAATTTTATCAATTGAACAGTGACAATTGCTATCATATAACTAAAGTAAATAAATACACTAAATCTGTTTGTAGGAAGTCTTCTATTATCAACTCTGAAAAGAAAAGCATCGATTCTTGTAGCCAGCTATTTCTAGAAAGTCAAATGCATGCTTTTACTTAACTCAACATGAAATTCTGTGAACTCCACAATCTAAATGCATACTTGCTTAGGGTTTAATTTACCAATTGTTTTAATTAAACAATTTCCACAATTTGTTTAATGGCCAAAATTGCCTCATTATATTTGAAATGTCTTCGGATTCCCCCCAGAAACTAGATGGGGATAAAAACAACGCCTCCTTAGCTTACCGAAGATGCCTAGATAGAGGACAACCAGCAGAGACGGCAGCCAGCCCTTGGCAGCCATGTCTTTCTGTGGCTTGACTCTGATCTGGATGGTAAAATCAGTACTGATCCGGTGTTTTTTATATGCTGCCTGCCGCCCTCCTCTTCTGCTCTCCCCACCGAAGAAGGAAATGTGGCACGCTCGCCATTTCACAAGCCAGGACAGAGGCTGGGCTTGCTTGCGCTTTATTTAATTGAGAGGTTGGGAGCCAGTTGAGATGAACTTGACAAATACAGATACAAATCTCTCCTTATTTGGAGTTGAATGGAGTTGAAAATGTGTAAATGTAAGGAGATCAACGTCATTGTCAATGAATGGAGCTATGAGAATGCAGATAATTTACCTTTCTTTTTTTTCCCACAAAACCCACCTTTGTGCAAAGAAGGGAATAAGGATACTTTCTACTTTCCCACAGCAAATATTTGCCTTTGGTTCTTGTATATATTTGCATGGTTCTATTTGAGGTTTAATAGAATTTACCATGGTGAAATTATACCATCAACTACAAAGGAAATAGAGTCCAAGCTAAAATAACATAATACATTTTATCTTATGAAGAATAGTAAACTATATTGGGTGGGGGGGCTTAGGACACATAAGTTTCCTTGGGCTTGAAGATGAATTAAGGAAAGGACCAAGAGTTTCACTCCCCTCCCTCTTAAGCAGTTTTAGGACTGATCTTAAAATGGAGTGCTCTTTGTTTTGCGTTATGGTCCTGAAGACTGCAAGGTCAAGCTTAATGTGTGGACAGGCTTGGTCCTTTTATGGCACAATGAAGGAAAGAAATACCCTAGGCATCTTTACTTGGTGTGCTGGTGGTTGCAGTCCTGTTTATAATAGTGTTTTCTCTATATGAACATCTATCTCCAAATTCTCCTTTCTTAAAGGACACTAACATATTGGATTAGGGCTCAACCTGTTAACTACCTTTAACTCAATTGCTTCTTTTTTAGTGAAAAAACTTTCATACAATATATTTTTATCATATTGTCCGCTACCCAATTCCTCACAGATCCTCCCCCACCTCCCTAACAAAGCAACTTTATGATCTCTTTTTTGTTTTTAGCTTGAAAAACAAGCAAAAACACACACACACACACACACACACACACACACACAAATCCCCACACAAACAGAAATTAAAATAAACAAGGAAAAGACTAATAAGACAAAAAAATGTCCAAACAAAGAAAAATGAGACAAAAAGTCTTACAAAAATTGAGTTTGTTTTGTGTTGGCTAACTGCTCCTGGGCATGGAGCCTATGATAAAAAAAAAAAAAAAAGTTAAAGTGTCCACTAAGACTCCATTAGAGAAAACTGATTTTTCTGTTGCCATTTTGTATTAACTACAGATAGCTTCTTAGTTAGGGGTGTGAGCACCATTTCTTCTCAGTGCTGGGACCCTCATCTGGCTTGAACCTCTGAAGGCCCTACATATGCTATCATATTCTCTGTGGGCGCATATGTGCATCAATCCTGTTGTGTCTAGAAGACACTGTTTCCTTGGAGTCATCCATCACCTCTAGCTAAAATCTTATGCCTTCATTTCTGCATAGAGCCCCGAGCCATGAGGGGAAAGCTTTCATGAAAATGTCTCATTTAAGATGGAGTTCTCCAAAGTTTCTCACTCTCTGCCCATTGTCCAGTTGTAGGTCTCGATGGTAGTTCTCATCTACTGCAGGAAGAAGCTTCTCCAATGAGGATTAAGCAAGGCACTATATGACTATAGCAATATGTCATTAGGAATTATTTTATTGCTTTGTTCCTTTAGCAGAATAATAGTAGTAGGTTTTCGCCTAGATTTATGATTTATCTAGTCTTGGGTTCTTGGTCATCTTAGTAGTACCATGTTTGGGTTCTATCTCATGGAGTGGGCTGTAATTCTAATCAGAAGGTAGTTTACTATTCCCATAATATTTGTTTCACTATTGCATCAGTATACCTTGCATACAGGTTGATAAGATAAAAAAATAGATTATTAAATCTACTTTCAAAAAGAAGCTACTAGCTTTAAATGTTTTACATTGGATTGGACTTTTGAATATGGTATACAAATTTTCATATTGATACAAATTTGAAATTAATTTTGTTAAAACATACTGTGCATACATTGTCATCTTGTTCAAGGTATTGTACCTATACAGCTCATTTAACAATGTAATGCCAATTTCTAGTCCTTGAAAATTATTATTACCAACTGTTTAGGATGATAAGGAAATGTGGGTTTGTAGTTAATCACCTAGTATAATCAAACTTGTAGTCACATTATATATGTTTTCAAGGTCAAACAAAAATATATTTCAGATAGACGGGTCATTTTCAAACACTTCAGAGAGCTACAGAATATGGCATTTAAGCTGTTTTAATAACCTAAATTTTTTTATGATAATGAAACATGTCTGCTCTTGGCAGCACCAATCTACTTCAGAGAAAATAATGAGCATCAAAGAAGCTCCAGATAGAGTTTACTTTCTTTGTGGCAAAAGTAAGCCAGTGGGCAAGAAAATGTCCTTGCCTTGACTGCTGACAGTATGCTATCCTAATTGGACAAGCAGGACACAAAAGAGAGAGAGTGACTGCCAAACATTGTCAATACAAGGAGTGACAGCCCTTCAGAATGTACTACTTCACAAAAAGTCTGTTAGATATGCTAGGCCTGTAGGCCAAAGATGGATTCCCCAATATTACAATTTTCCTCAAAGGCCCATATATTAAAGGCTTCATTCCTAGTTTGGTGCTATAAGAAATAGTGGAAAGTTTAAAAAGTGAGATCAAATGAGAGTTTTATGTTATTGAACCCAAACTCCTACCTGGCTGCCAAAATATTGGGTTTTTTATTTGTTTTTTTTTTTCTTCTGTAAGCTGTCTGATTTCTCATTTTAATGATTACTGAAGACAATGGGAGGGATTTTTAACTATCTCTCACTCTCAAAGGCAAATAATGAATGGTTTTAAAGTGAAAGACAAATGTCAGTAATATGCCAACCTACTGGAGAAAGTGAACCTGGCTATGGCCTAGTAAGCATGCTTTCCTCTAGTTTAGGGACTAAGTATCCTGGTCCAGGTTTCAGCTTTAAATGCAGCCAAAAAATAAGAAAGGAGAAAAGAAAGGAAGAGGGAGGTAAAGAAGGAAGGAAGAAAGGAAGGATGGTGACAACCAGAGAGGAAGTAGAGGCAGGTCAATGAGAACAGGAGAATTCTGGGAAGAGGGAAGCTCCCTCTGCAGTCCCAGCCCAGACACAGAAGAAGCAAGATGTGTGGCTAACATATACTAGAATAATGGGCTAATATAAGTTATGAGAGTTACTAAGAAGCCTGAGCTAATAGGCCAATCAGCTTATAGTAAATGTAGACCTCTGTGTGATTTCTTTGGGACTTAATGACTGCAGGAACTGGGCAGGACAGAAATCTCAGTCAACAGAAGGAAGGAAGGAAGGAATGAAGGAACAAAGGAATGAAGGAAGGAAGACAAAGACTAATATCTGGCTTCTTGGAGAACTTATGAACTTAATGTAGATGACAGCAGCTTTTATGTCTTGGTTTAAGTGTGTTTCACAGTTTCTGCAGAATGCAACACCCCAAGAGACCTATAGCTCAGGCAAAACCAGCCGTGGACTGCTGTTTCACCCTCATGATGCTGGCCATGCTACAATGTGCATCTCCTGCCAGATTTCGTAGATTCCCTGACTCACTTCACGTTCGCTCGCTCCCCAGCTCCAACCCCCAATTCTTGGGTAATCGACTCATTAATAAAACAACAAAGTCTTTTCCCTGAGGTCTAATTTCTGGCAAGTCTGAGTATTCAAATTATGTGTTTTTTGAAAGCAGAATTGGATACAAAAATTTATATCACTGGATGAAAAAGGGAGAGAAAGCAGACCTGGAGGGAGAGAAGAGCGAAAGGCCGTAAACATCATAATGAAGAGGTAGCAGGGTGACAACTAAGCCTCTTGTTTGTATACTCAGAAAACTTGTAAAATATTCTACACAATTGTCTCTCCATTCAAGTCATTTAGGAGTAAAAGTAAACAGTCAAATCCTTCAGTAAACTATACACACCATAAGGCTAGAAAGAATGCAGTCTTCATGTACTGCCTACCACCTGCCCCTACAGGTTGAAGGATGCTCTTGAAGGCCTTGTATCCCAGATTTTCTGGCTCAGTAAACCACCTGCCATGTCCACTTTTCCTCCAGATGAAGGAGCATCAGGCAGGAGGGCAGAGGCATTAAGCTGAGAAGTTGGTGAGTGAGGGAACATGGATGATATTTACTAGACAGGTTCTTTGTCTTTCTTATTCTTTGTATGATTAGTGAAATGGCATCGTTTATTCTCCTGGATTGTATACTTACTGTACTATTGTGATCTTTCACCTTTACCATCCCTAGTGTTCTTTGGTTACTTCTGGGAGTCCCAGGATGATGCTTCCGAAGCGCTCCCAAAACAGAGCTCCTGAGGACAGGGTAATGTCAGTCATCTTTCTTCCTCTCACTGTCTCTCTTAGAGGCCTTATCAGGAGCCCCAACCATGTGATCATCAGTGTTTCTAGTAGCCAGGCTCATGAAATTGTGCTGTTACATCATTTCCATTTCCTGTTACCTTTAACCAATGACTACCACCTCACATGTCCTATGTCCCACTTCTTAATCATCACAGAATTCCTAAAGGGAGAGTATGGCAGTTTCTAAGTCTCTGGGTAATTGGATTGGGAAACTGCACTTTTCATATCCATTTCACTGGAAACTGAATATATCCTTAAAACTGGGCTTATGAACAACAGCAAATAATCATAGTTTTGAGCCATTAATATTTAATCTCTTCCTTACTTCAGAAGACACATTCTTGTTCTTTCTGAATACTCTTTAGGAAGGGAAGTTAAACTGACTGAAGTCAAGAAAGTTGCCCAAGATTATGATAGAACTGTAACTGACTCCAAAGTCAACCTGCTACTTTGAAACATGGCGTTAACTACCATAAGGATGCCCTCTGTCATTCTTGTGTCCTGTGTTCACTCCTGATAAGGACACTGAAGCCCAAAGAGCAAGGTCCAATGCTGCAGGGCCTTAGGTATGAATTATAGCTTTACTGAACCCTGGGTTGCCTCCTCTAGACATTTCCCAGTGCCCAGGCACTTGGAGTTAGGGAGGGAATGCTCACACTGTAGAGCTTTTAGACAGGTTTCAATGCATTTATTTTTTTGTGTAGTTTACAAACTTTCTTCCTTCCTGAATCACCTCTAACGAATAACCTAGAAGATGAAGAGATTATTATAACTTTCAACCCTTAGGTATGTGATGGGGAAAATTATCAGCCAATCACATCCTGTTGGGGTGTGGCTACCTGAACCCCTAGTTAGATAAACGGAGAGAACACAGGTGTGCTCTCTCTCTCCATGCGGTGTCTTCGGACCTCTGGACCTCTCATCCTTGTAACATCAGTTTCCCCCTTTTTCAGTCATTAAAAATAACCGTTCCTATTGAGCTGGCTTGGTTATTTATTTGTACCAACCTAATTCTCTAACAGGTATGTAGCAGGGAGGAACCCACAGAACTTATTTCCTGCTCTTCATGGCCTTATTTATTCAGCTTGGAACAAGGGGAAAGATCTCAAATACTTAGGCTGCCAGCACTTCTTGCCTCTATGAGAGACATTCACCCAAATTTGGGATTTCTTAATGAGTCCTAAATCTCTAAATAGGAAAACATCATGTACTTCACATTTGCATACACAAAAGACTCCCATTTCTAGTCTTGGAGTTTAGCTTTAGATTATTGAGCTGTTTTCTTTTTCACACAATTTTATCCATAGAAATTGGAGTGCAGTTGCCATCCTGGGCAGCATTGTACATAAATTATTCAAGGGCTTTCTTTCAAGGTCTATAAAAATGTCACTAAGAGGGGGTGAGAGCCAATGCAGTCAAACCCAGTATATATATATATACCCATATTTTATGTATTGACATAAAGAATTAGAGCATTAAGATGGGTAGTAATTTTGCACATGATAAGGTAGAGTGTTGAACCAAAATCTCAGACTCTTTTGAAAAGTGAAGTCCTCAGCTTATGTATGATTCCCCTTTGTATGCTGTGAGTATGTTTTATTACCACTAGTTAATAAAGAAGCTGCTTTTGTCCTATGGCAGGGCAAAAGAGAAAAAGGCAGAAATTCCAAGCAGACGTAGAGGAGAAAGTAGGCAGAGCCAAGGAGCTGCCAGCCAGAACCTTACTGGTAAACCACAAGTCTTATGGTAAAATATAAAATAATAGAAATGGGCTAATTTAAGATGTAAGAGTTAGTTAATAAGAAACCAGAGCTAATAGGCCAAGTAGTGTTGACATTAATATAGTTTCTGTGTGATTATTTTGGGTCTGGGAGGCCGGAAAAATGAACAAGCAGCCTCCGTCTACACTCAGCTGCTTATTATCTCCACTTCTGGTGAAACAGCTGAGTTTCAAAGGGAAAAATGACGAGTTTGCCACCATTTCACTGTCAACTTCATTAAACTGTCAACACATGTGAGAAACATTATTTAGCACTCCTGGCAGCAGTAGATGCATAGCCTGAACTGGCTATCCCCTGTGTTCACACTGGTGACAGCCATGACTGTCATTGGAGAACCGTTAATCCAGTTACTGATGGCAGCAGGTTCAAAGACCCATGGCTAATATTGGACTGAGCTCAGGGAATTCTACTGACAAGGACATTTAAATCTTTAAGAGAGGGAGAGTTATAGGAGCCAGGGGCATCAGGAACATCACAGCAAAACCTACAGAAATGGCTAACCTGGCTCATGGAAACTCACAGAGTCTGAAACAACAACCAGGGAGCCTGCATGGGACCAGACTTGGCCCTATGCATAAATGTGACAGTTCTGTAACTTGGTCTATTTGTGGGTCTCCTGGCAATAGGAGCAGGGACTGTTTCTGGTGCTTGGGTTGGCTCTTAGAAATCTGTTCTTAATGCTGGATTGCCTTGCCTAGCCTGAATACTAAATGAAGAGCTTGGTCTTATGGCATCTTGATATGCCATGCTTTGCTGATGCCCATAGGAGGCCTGCCCCTTTCTGAGCAGATACAGAGGAAGGGTAGGTTGAGGGGGAATGGAGGGGAATCGGGAGGGAGGGAGGGAAAGGAGGGAGGGGAGGCTGCAGTCTGGGTGTAAAATAAATCAGTCAATAAACAAATAAAATAAAGTTTAAAAAAGAAAGAAAAGTTACTTGCCAAAAGCAATGGAATTAGGTCCTTTAGCTGACTACAATAATGTACACATTTTAAGAGACAAACTTGGTAGCAAGTTAGTAAGGAACTATCTTTTCTTTTTTTTAAAAAAATGTACTTATTTGTATGGATTAAGTTTAGCTTGCATATATGCTTGTGTACCATGTGAGTTCCTAGTGCCTTTGGTGGCCAGGAGAGAGCATCCTACACCCTGAAACTAGAATTGAGGAGGTAGGGAGTCTCCTAGAAGTCAGTACTGGGAAAAGTACATTCTTGAGTGGGAAATGAGAGCCACCAGCGAGTGAACAGAGCCATGACTTATGGAGTGATTTATTTTTATAGCCGACTGGATGCTTGGGAAGCAGGAAGAAAACTTGAGAAACGCTGATGTAAATCATTGGATTAACCTTTAGTGATAGCCCTCCAAGAAATAAAACAAACGTTATTTTTAAATACTTTATTTTCTTTGTAAAAATACCAATAAATATTTAAACTTCTCAGTTTAAGACATAGAAACATTAAATAGGCATTATGACTTACAGAAATCACTTAAAATGTCTAAGTAATATATAGAATATTACAATTCTTAAAGCTTCAACACAAAGTTGATCATTCATTGTAACACTGTAAAACCATTTCAATAAATAACAACTGATAAGTTTTTACCGGTACAAAAGTAGATGTGCAAATACATTCTCCCTACAGTGAAATGACTTCCTTTGCCTGTTGACTACCCCTGCTACCATCACAATGGTCAGCCTGGAATGGTCGCCTAGGAAATATTAATGTAACTCACTGAGAGAATCTGAAAATCTTCAAATTAAGAAAGGGGACTGATTAAATTTAGACTTCATATTAAATAAACAGTAAATACTATGGCATCTTGCAAGTAGGTCCAAGTATACCCTTAGTTATTTTACATGTAAAATATGAACATAGAATTTGGGGGAAATCAATAAATAGGGACTTTCAGGAGTTGTTCAAAGCAAGCAGGAGAAGCCTCATCTGGATGGCCTCGGGCAGGGTCGCTCCTTTCCTCTTTGCTCTGAAGGCAGGTCCTCCATCCTTTCCCGGCTCAGCTGGGCCTGGCGCTGTCATGAGAACACGGATGTCTTTATTAGGTGCACAGTTTTCTTCTTCCTCCTGGGTCTGCTGAGTGCAGCCTGTGCCCAGTGCTCTCTGCCTGTGGCGGCTGTGCCACAGTGCACACACCTCAGCCCTGGTAGATGCACTCCTTCAGGATAGAGCTGGAGCGGGGACCTCTGGTCTCAGAAAGCTAAAGCTGTGGCAGTTTGCCGGTGACACCAAGTCTCAGCTCATGAAGGACTATCGGTTTTCACTTTTATTAAATCTCAAGCTAAATTTTACTGAAATAGATGGATAGCAGGTTTTGGCATATCTATATCTTTATCTATCTATTTATCTATATACATACATACATACGTACAATACATACATAGTTACATACATATTCAGATGCCAAGGCAAAT
This sequence comes from Ondatra zibethicus, assembly GCA_004026605.1. NCBI lineage: Eukaryota > Metazoa > Chordata > Mammalia > Rodentia > Cricetidae > Ondatra > Ondatra zibethicus. The sequence goes on from PVIU01002305.1 coordinate 111,602, forward strand.
GAAAATTTTTAAAAAGCTGTGTTACCTACTCTTATTCAATGGAGATAAGTTCCAGGTGGGGATACAGGGTCCTGGAAAAACCCCTTCCAGCACCACGATACACTAATTATCAGAGGGATTATTAGAATTGTAGAAATAATCATCACGTTTGTAGTTGTGTGACTTTCCCTGAGGTAGTTAGTTTTCAGGAGTCAGAGGCCAGTACTACGATGGAGCCCAGGAGCCCCCAGAGCACAAACAAAGCATCACTCACGTCTTCAGGATCTTTTGGATGATCTTCTGAAGCCTAGGGCCTTCGGGATCGAGACAAACTTTTCTACCATCCTTGAGAGTGGCTCTGCAGAGAGAAAGGGGGACCCTTCTAAGCTCTGAGGTCCCACTGGAGTGAGCATGGGGCAGCAGGAGGTTCTGAGAGGCTCTGGCAGTGGCAGAGACAACCTGGGAGACACTCACATGACTTCAGTCTGGGTGCAGTGGGGTCCTGAGGGCGTCACCTTCAAGCTCTGGATGTCCTCCAAAACAATCCTTGGTATGGTGTTCAGGCACTGACAGCGCAGCTCAGTGGCCACAACTGTCCCTGTTGAAAATGACACTGGGTCAGCGGGTCTGTGGGAGGCTGCGCCCACCCGAGGCTCCTCCAGGGATGGCAGCCGCGGGTCCCACCTGTAGCCCGGTGGCTGGCGGCCAGCAAGAGCAGCAACAGCAGCGCTGCACTGAGGAGAGGACGTGTGGCTGGGGCCATGGCGCTCAGCAGGAGTGTGGCTGGAGTCTGGAGTGCAGGAGCTGGTTGGAGGCTCCGGGTGCGATCTGGGGCTCCAGGGCCCTGCAAGCCCCTTTTATGCATGGTGGCAGGAAAAGCCCCAGCCCAGGGCTGGGGAAATTCCTGGAGCTTCAGGTCTCTGTGTCAGAACAAAGATAGGGCCACACCCCTGAGCTCATAGGATGAGTGTGTTGGGGACACGCGCGTGCTACTATACTAACTTCTCCCTCAGGTCCTGGATCCTGCTTGCCCACTGGGCAGCGTGGGATGTTCGAGCTCGGCCTCAATCCCCCAGCCCCAACCCCCAGCAAAGGACAGTATTGCCGGCGCTGGAGTGACCCCCTGCGATGCTACCTTTGTGAAGCGACTGAAGCCTTGGAGGTGGAGGGAGGGAAGAGATGAGGTTGAAGGTAGAAATAAATCCGCCGCTGGGTGGCGAGAGGCCAATAGAGAAAAACAGCTACGCGAGAGTTTGGGGCTGAAGGATTTGCTGTTCAGGAAGAACTGGGAGAACCTAGCTTTTTACCAGTTCGTCTTATGCATACAACCTTTCTGTCTCTGTCCTTAATTGTTTTTAAGGTGAAGTTCTAAAGCCAAAACCTTAGTTGGACACCCAGTGATTTGTTTTATTTTGACGTTTTCACACCTGCACACACACACACACACACACACACACACACACACACACACCATCGTATTCCCTCATATTCACCACCTCACTGCCCTCGGCTCTTGCTGCTCCCCACCCCCACTTCCAGTTGGTCCCTTATTTCCCCTCTTTATGTCATATATGCATACATACAGAAATCTAGATTCTCATATGGGAGAAAACGTGTGATATTTGTCTTCCTAAAACTGGCTACCTTCCCTTGGTGTGTTCTCCAGTTCCATCCATTTTCCGGCAAATGATAATTTCATTCTTTGGGTCAGAATAAAACCCCACTGTGCACACATACCACATTTTCCTTAGGTATTCATTTGTTGATTGGCACCGAGCTGTTTCCATATCTTACCTATTGCGAATTAAAGTGCAACTTGCATGGAGACACAGGATCCTATGGTATCTTGCCTTTCCATATTTTTTTTAATTGTGCAAACTTCATATACTTCTGAAATCAATTCTATTTAAAATCTCAGCCAGCACTGCAAACTTCAGAGGACACTTTTTTGCTCCGCCGTTTCATCTTTTCAAATATATATTTATATATTTTTCTATTACTCATCATTTTTATTTATTTTACTTACCAATCTCAATTTCCCCTCTCTCCTCTCCTCCTGTTCCCTGCCCCACCTCCCTTCTCCCCCCTCCCCATCCATTCCTACTACTCTGTCTCCATTCGAGTGGGGTAAGGCTTACCTTGGGAATCAGCAATGCTTAGCATATCAAGTCCAGGCAGGACCAAGCTCCTCCACCCCTGCACCAAGGCTGAACAAGGCATTCCAACATAGGGGATAAAATACATTTACAGTATCTTTTCAACTTAGTGGAAACAGAGATCAGCATCCATAGTTGAACTTGTGTTGATTTCAGTGAAGGGGGCGGGGCTGTAACACGACCTCTTCTTCATTATGAATCCTGCATAATTTCCTCCTTCCCTCTGTGGGGTTAGAACTTCTGAAATTGAAATTGCCCAGAGATCTGCTTTTCCTAACACAAGAGCCTGAGATGTGATCTTAGTGTTTGGGACCCCTGCCCAAGCTCAGGCTTTGGAGGGGCGGGGCCACAGGCTTCACTGTCGTGCTCACCCCCTCTGCCTCTTCGGAAAACTGAACCCATGGACACAGTGGGGAGTGGGTACTCAGCACGCAGCACCTAGCAGGTACTCAGCACCTAGCGGGTACTCAGCACGCAGCACCTAGCGGGTACTCAGCATGCAGGCCCTCTAGCCTTGGAGCAGAAAAACCTGATGCGGGTGACATAGAAAACAATCGCACCTAAATTCCCATTCCCTTTGCTTCAGGTCTCTTGGGTGTTGGCTCATCTTTCCTGGAAATACTGACATGTCTTTTTTAGGATGGAGAATTTCATAATCTTTCAGTTTAATGCCTGTATCATTTTCGGCCATAGGTTTTAGAAAACTTAGATTTAGATCAGGGTACAAAGGTTTTAAGAGTAGTGTTGGCTTAAACCTCTCCAACAAAGACATAATAAAAGTGGGAAAAGGGAAAATGAAATCCCTGTTTTAGAGGCTCGCCTCTCCAGGACCATGTTCCACACAGCCCAGCAAACCAGGACAGACCAGAGCCAGAGCCTTCCGCTCCCCACAGGGTACAGAGCTCTGCCTGGACTGGGTTGGCTCATACCATTTGCATCTAACAAGCCCTCAGCATGCCTGCCTCAGTGTGGGCGGAGACTGAGATGGGATTCTCCATTTGAAAAGAGCCAGCATGGTGCTCTACAGATGTTTGCTAAATAAGTAAAACAGACACAAGTGTGTCCAATATCGCCTAAACACAGCCCCAACATGTTGTAACTCTTTCCAGGAAAGAAAACTAAAATCTAACAGAAAAGAGCCTTCCCCAAGTTTTCTTCCACGCTGTTCCGTTTGCCCCTAACTCTCAGTCTCGCACAGAGCATCCTTGGATGCAGCAGCAAGAAGCTGCTGAACACGGAGATGCTGAGGCAGACCCTAGGGTAGATTGTTCGTATTATGGCCATAGCATCAGGATCTGAAACTCATGGTCATAACCGGTGCTCAGAATGGAAACACCAGCAGACAGAAGCCTTGGTCAAGAGTGGGAGGTGCTGGACAGCACACCCAGCAGAGCTGTGTCCTCCAGGACTTTCCACACCTCCTTTCCTAGCCTTCCCGTCACTCCAGTTCCTAGCAGAAAAGATACCTACACAGCACCAAGTGTTAATGGAGGTGGGAACATGAAGGTTCCTAGCTATAAGTGGGCAGAAAAATAATGATTGATTGAATGAGTGAGTGATTGACTGATTGAGACAGGATCTCTGTTTGTAGCCCAACCTGCATTGGCACTTGCTATGTAGTCTAGGATGATCTTGAACTTGTGGTAGACTTCCTGAATCACCCTTCCAAGTGCTGGTATTACAGGCACACAACCGCCGTACTTAACAATGTTGAAAAGTTCTAAATTAAAATAATCATTTGAAGGTTTACTAAGAAAGTAAAATAAACTGTGTTTAGGGATTTCTGGGAAAAAAATGGCCATGTATACTCTATTGGAGGGTGCATTTAGATGGATTCTAAACGTGTGTGTGCGTGCATGTATATTTGTGTGTGTGCATGTGTGTATGTGTGTGCTTGTGTGTACGTGTGTGTGCATGTGTGTGTGTGATGAGAGGGATAAATCATTGAATTATTTTGTCATCCTACTTTCATTTTGTCTATAAAAAGGAAGTTTGAGTAAATAACTATCTTATTTCTTGGGAAGGATGCAAAAGATTAATAATCTTTGTATTAATTCACTTGGTTCTTTGGTGATAAAATCCTCGTATAAGTGCATTCTGATTGTTCTTTCCCCCAGCTAACCAATCCCTGCCCCAGCTGCCTTTCAATAAGACCCCTTAAGAATAACTAGAAAGATTACAGGAGGATTAAAATTTGTACCAGGGAAAGGGAAATGAGACAGAAAAATCTGAAGGCTGTGAAACCTATGACTAGCTAATGAATAGCACCACTGTTTTTCTAAGGTTTAATGGGAAATTTGCCAAAATATGGAAACAGCTCTTTGGAATTTGAAAGATATGGCACAAAGTTTTCTAATTGTAGCTGTAATATGTGCTTATTTTTATAAAGTTTATAAAGCCAGAAAGGCATGATTTTTTTCCCTAACCGTTCTTAACTTTTTCTCTTCACATTCCTATCTAATTTGTATTAATATTTTTTATTTAATACATTCATTATAACAGTTTGGTTATTAGTTTATTATGTAACTTATTTCATGCATTACTATATTTAGTCCTTGGAAAATGTTGATATCATTACATTCCATTTTTTGATAAGAAAATTCAGACTTAAGGAGGTCAGGCACCTTGTCCAAGATTATGTACCTAATTTTGTGCTAGATTTCTTTAGACTCTTTGTTCATTTTTAAAAGTTTTTTTATTGTTTCTTTTTAGGTTTTTCATTATACTATCCATCTCTCCTTTCCATAGCTGTATCTATATCTAATCAATATCATTTCTATATCTCCTGTTTATATAGCACATGATAGCATATTTCACATATATAATACTAGTTAATATTTGTTTAATAGTACATACCCACAGTGCACTGACTAGAAATGTTTCTGAAGCATAGGAAAGAAATCTATACTTGCTGTGTCTTAAAGGGTAGTAAAGGACTAGTGTGGGGGCACCTGTAATGCCAGCACTCGAAGCTGAGGTGGGACACATGGTTAAGGGTCAGCCTGAGCTACATCGTGAGTTGTAGGCTCGTGTGGGATGCACAGTGAGATGATATCTCAAATAGCAAGAGCAATAGTGTCTCGAAAATCCAAAAAAAAAGAAAGAAAAGAAAAAGTTAAAAAAGAAAAGGGCAATCGTTAAAACAAATAACACATTTGCTGCCAGGCGTCCACAGGAATAGGAGCTGTGTTCAGTGATGAACAACTGGTCTCTTTGCCTTTCGCTTCCACTACTCAGAAAGTCATTGACCCCAAAGGCCAGATGGCCGATCTTACAAGGTAGCTCTGGTAGTGCCAGTCATCAGGTTTAAATATAACCACTTTCAGTGAGAGAAAGATCTTATCTTTTTCTTTTTATCTGATTTAATTCATAACTATTTCCTATTATTGGGAAATAGATTCCTTGTCTCACGTAAAATATCCTGATTACAGTTTCTCATTTGTCTCTTCTTCCCCTCTTCCCCTCTCATCAGGATCCACTGTCTTTCTGTATCTCATTAGAAAACAAACAGATTTCTCGGGGACAATGATACGATGTGATATGCTACGGTATAAAAGGTAACGATTCGATATGATATGATATAAAAGGTAAAACAAAACTAACACATTGAAATTGAAAAAAATAAATGGAAGGATCCCCAAAGAATACGCAGGAAACAGAGACCCACTCATTCTCACACTCAGGAATCCCATAAAACCTCTAAACTGGAGGCCACGATATTTACCCAGATGACCTGGCACACACCTGTGCAAGCCCTTAGCATGCTGCACCAGTCTCCTCTGTGAGTTCACATAAGCTTCGGTCATGCTGGTTTAGAGGGTCTTGTTTGGTTGGTGTCCTTCATCCCCCCCAGCTCTTCCACCCTTTCTGCTTCCTCTTCTTCGGGGTTCTCTGAGCCCTGAGGTGAGGGATTGCTTGGAGACAACCTGTTCAGGGTCGTGTGTCCCAAGGTCTCTCATTCGCTGCGTCATGTCTGGCGATGGGCCATCTGCTGTAGGAGGGAGGACACATCTCCCATGATGGCTGAATAAGGCACTGGTCTATGGGTATAGCGAAAGGTACTTAAGAGACAAACTGTTGCATCTTTATTTTGTAAAACAGTAGTATTTGGTTTTACCCGATGTCCTTGCATTATCCAGTTTCAGTTTCTGGGTCCTCCAGCAGTGTTTGGTATGGATTCCATCTCCTGGAATCCTCAGGTCAAATCAGATGTGGGGTGATTGCTCCCACAAGTGTTGTGTTAGTATTGCACTCGCACATCTGGCCAGCAGGACAGCTGTCGTTCAAAGGATGTTCTCTCTCAACTTTTCTGTATGGAAAGAGCATGCACAGGCCTAGAGGTTTTCCACACCTTGATAAATATGATGCTTATGACAGTTTACAGGATTCTGGGTAAACATGAAACATGCTGTCTCTTTTATTGAGTTGCCACAAACACCCCCCCACACACATTGGTAAAACCTTATACCCTCCCCCAGGCACACAGAATTTGTCTTATGCTCTTCTAAGCACTTTGCAAATATTGGCACAGCCAGTGTTCAAAACAACACTTTGAAAGCAAATATTATTGTTATCTTTATTGAATTTTTAAAAAGAAACTAAAGCCATGAGGTGAAGTTACTTCCCTAACATGCGTCATTGAGCAAGGAAATCAAAGCCAAAGACAAAAATCTCTGTGATATATAATTAGTAATTTAAGTAGAACAGCGATTTAAAAACTGTTGAGTGGGTTGAAGGGGAGGGGAGAGGCAGGGAGGGGAGCAGAGAAAAATATAGAGCTCAATAAAAATCATAAAAAATAAACTATTGAGTGGTACAAACTTACTTATTCTAAAAGGAAGCACAGCAAATGGTTGTACAGTTCATAGCTGTTTCTGTAACAGCGTAACTCTTCGCCTACAGCAACGGCACAGCTTGTTGTGTTTTCTCAGGTTGCCCAAGTCTGCAGGAGTAGACTCCGACTCCCTGAGAAGGGCAAGCGCTGGTATTCTAAAAGCTCAGAGCCAAATCTAATCCCCCTCTCCCTCTGTCTCTGTTTCTGTCTCTTTCTCTCTCTGTCTCTCCCTCTCTCTTCAGATCCAATATGAATAATACTTAAAAGCTGAGTAGCATTCTTCAAAACTGTCAAAATCACGACAAATAAGGAAACACTGAGAAACTCTGGAGATGTAATGATAACTGCCATGTGTTACCATGCCCTGACTTCTGATAAAGAAAGAACACACTAATGACATAACTGACAATGTCCAAATAAAGTCTAAAGTTCACTTAAAACTAGTGTGTCCATGTTCGTTTCTGTAATTTGGCCAGTAGTCCATAGTAATGCACAATGTCCACACTGGGGAACTTAGTGAAGAATTTACAGACACTGCACTGTTTTGTGACTTTTATAAAGTAAAAGTTTATAAATTAATATCTATAAAAAACTTATAATTTACAAAAGCTCCTAAGTCAACTTAGAGCAGCACCTGAATGAAGTTAAGAAACATGCATGCTCTACCATCTAGCATCAAGAAAGGAAATTGGATTTTTGTTGAGTACATGCTTACTCAAATATGAAAATCCAAAATATCTTCTGCCTTAGTTGGGACACTTCATCGTGTTTCACGGGATTAAACAGTTTGCTTTTGGCATTAATCACGCTGTCTGAATCTTTCATGTATTTCTGGTAACTGAAGAAAAACAAAAAAAAATATTTGCTGTAATGGTCTTCAAATCCAACTCAACACTGACGTAAATGCATGTTCTCAGTGTCTCGTCAGAGTCTGGTTCACCCACGGGAGCTGCCAGAGAATGAAGCGTGTAGTGAACCGGCCAACACTTGTGGATGAAACAGGACTTGGCTCCTAGGAATAACTTAATCTAAATCACTTGATTTTGTAAATGAAGCAAAACCCCAAAGAGGTGGTGTTGACACCATCACTATTTTCTCATTAACATGCCATTTGAATAAATGAAATCTCCATAAATAAAAATTGAAACGTTTTAAACACAGGAATACTGCAGCCTAATATAATAAACACATTCACCCTCTTGTTTATTTTGAAAACGTGCTTTGCAGGAAATGAAGGCTAGACTGTTGTGCAACCTTTAAACCCATATAAGCAACAATCCTTACATTTGTCTCCTAGCCTGGAACTGGTGGCCACTACATACATGAGACTGTGACCTTATAGTAGATAAAGAAGAAATAGAGGATTACCAATGTTACAGCAGAAAAGAAGTGAGTACATTTCTCTCAGAAAATATTACATAAGAGATTTCTCTTGGAAATCAAAGCAACACTATTGTGACGGTGATGTTATATAAATAAAATTCAGGAACTTGAAAGCTGAATATATAAACCTCAAATGAAAACTGCATACGTTGCATGAATGTCTAACTTCCAACTAGAAAAAGTCTGAATCACCATAAAAACTTGATTTTTAAGTGTATTTTTTGATGCTCCATATCTTCCAACATCTGATCAGAAATACCTTTGTTGTTTCTTGCTTCTAGGCACTAGGGAGGGAATGTGGGGCTCAGGCAGCTTTTTAATAAATGCATATTTAATCAGGCAAAGTGAAAAAGAAAGGGGAGAAATGGTGGGCGGAGTTCCAAGGGAGGCGTCCTTGGGCTATTTCTGAGACTTGGTGTGTAGCTGATACTGACTTCAAAGCACTGGAGCAATGCTGATTTGTAACTGAATTAGTCCTTGGATAGACATTTCTGAAAAGTTAAGGACACTGAAGACATTGAAGGTGCAGTTACCTGTGGTGGGAACTGCTCTGTAAGCTGGGAAACAGTGGCTTGGCTTTGATTTTTGCAGATGTGTTCAAAATGTTGGCCTTCAAAGAACGTTTGCTGAGTTCACGGTGCAGTACTGGCATGTGATTGGAGGATGCAGAAGGGAAAAATGTCCTGCTTGGCAGACGCCGCAGAAAACAATTGTAACATGAACTCAAGCACAGAAACAAAACCACTGGTGGTGGCAGGGGGAAGGGTGGACTCGATGGCACGAGGAACTTGGTCCACTCTCTGAACACAGGTCAGCGGTTGAAAACAACAGTGTCACTATGTTCGGTTGACTTTCTCTTCAACCCTCAACTGCGCCATTACTGAATCACCATTAGTGTTCCTCTCTTGGGAGCTATTATTTGGTGAATATTTACCTACTGGTACTCTGTCAGGCATTCGTCTGTATCAAAAATAAGGAGGGGGAAGAGACCAAATGCCCAGGGACTGACTTAAAGTGGACATGGATTGCAGTGCAGGTTAATAGCTACTCTGAGGGTAAAGGAATACATACACAGCCTCATACGTGCCTCAGAGAGGAAGATTGTTTTAGTGTTGTTTGAACATGCTGGAAACTTAATCCCCAGTGCAACAGTGCTGTTAGGCCAGGGGCTTAAGAGCTGTTATTACACTGTGGGGCAGGGCATTCAAGAGGATCAATGCTGTTATCACAGAAGGGTCCTTGTAGCTGAGTGCGGGGGGGGGGGGTGTCCTGGCCCTCGCCTTATCCCTCTTCCCCCACTCCTTCTTTTTCCTTCCAGGAGGCTGAGGTATCAAGAAGACCCTCAACAGATACAGCCTCTCAATCTTGGATCTCAAAACCTCCAGAATCAGAAGTCAAATACATTTCATTTATTATAAATTATGATTCTGTGGTATTCTGTTACAGAAACATAAGATGGCATATATTTACTGCATTAAAGGTTTGTCTTTTTATTTTTTTACTAGAAAGACAGTTTAGACTCACAATCAGTAGGGCTTCATGAATATTTTGTAAAACGGTGGAAAAACATTGTGGCTTTGTTTCTTGAGTGTTTCAGTTGCTACCAAGAATGAAAAACACCACCGGTGTTTATCATGTTAAACAATCCCCATCCTTAGGCCAAGGAATTATCTGCACCAGGATTTATGTTGAAATTCCAGGTTTAAAATCTTTCCCTCACTTGTCTAATTTCTATTATCTATAATGAACATGAGAATACTATAGATACCTATCTTTAAAACCAGCTAACCCTACAACTTCAAATCCACCAAAAAAACAAAAAAACAGCTAACCCGTCAATGCATCCATCATTAGCAAAGGAAGTTGTCTTTAACCACAGAAGCCTTAGAAGCGGGGAGGAAAAGTAAAGGCTATGGAAACGAAGATCTGCGGAGAGCAGCATATGCTTGTGTGGTTTTGTTTGGCTGATAGGGACTTGGACAGCACAGTGAAGTGAGTTTGTGGGCATTTCCAGCTGATTGCCTCCAAGGCCACCTGGGTTGCAAAGATGGAGGTCCTAGCTCTATCACAACATAAATGTTCAAGAAGCGGGATGTGTTGCATATCTTTGGGTTTTCCAGGTGACAAAGTCCTCTTCCAACGCCCTTCTTGATAAAGGAGACTTCTTGAATGTGCTCCCAGGATCCTTAGACCAGGGTGATTCTGAAGCAAGGATTTATGAGGCCCCAGCACCCAGCACTAGTCGACTCTGTAAAAGTGGTTTGGGCCCTTTGACACATAGAGTCTGGTCTACTGAGGGTGTCAGAGCTAGGAAGCAAAAGGGAAAATAAACAAAACCAGGCATTTCACTCTCATCTCATTTCCAGTGATTTCTCTCTTCTCGTCCACTTGATTTGCAGAGCTCTTCGAGTGGCCGTAGCCAATACTTACGCTCTAAACTAGCTGGAATGATGCTTTTGAGAACACCGATAGCAATAACATTGGGCTTCACTCATTTTCAAGTACAGACTACATGAGGAACCACAGCAAGTGTTTCGCATGCGCCACCTAATAGCCCATTTCACAGATGGGGACATCGAGGCACAAGGGCAAAGTGACTGTGGCAAAAGTTTAGGTGCTAAGCTAACGGCTTCGGTTTTCTAATGTTTTGTGAAGGAAAACGTCATGCTTGCATCTGTGTTGGGAAAGGTAGATTGGGTAACAGTGCTTAAAAGTGACAGTGAAGGCGAAAACCACCAAGAACTAATCGTGTGATCGCTGGTCCCCGATTTCCCCCTCAGATACTTGTGCACACCTTGGACGCTTATACAAACTGTGATTATTTTCATTTACTCAACATTCTAGAGTGATCCTCTCTCTTAAAAGACTCAATTGCACATGCTCTATTTTCTCTTAGGAGTTAGAGCCTCAGTTCTACACCGTCATGGAAGGTTGAAGATGCATTCACTCGTGAGCAAGTATCTATAGCTTTTCCTTGGGTCAATTAGATTCTGCCTTCCTGCTCATTAAGGCAACTTGAGCAATACTCTCAGCCCCAACATTTCCGCACTCTGTGAATGTCATTTCACACAACACAAAGGCTTTACAGCAGTATGATAACTATCTAAAATGTATATTCTAGATTAACCAATGGGTTCTAAGAATATACAAGGGTCTTTATAAGAGACCAGGAGTGAGAGGAAATACACAATGTCTAACCAATATACAAATAGCACAGCATCTTCCACACTCCAGTATGTGGTAGTTGTCTTCTGAAGGATGAGCATGAAACCACCTGGTTTGGGCCATGTGAGCAGGACAGCTGCCCGTGTTCCCCACCAACTGCAACATTCAGGAGAGCAGGCCCTGCACCTTGCCTGGGCAGCACAATAAAGCCAAATCCATTAGCAGGGGTGTGGGCAAACGAGCCCTGACATTGTGAGCACGAGAGAGCTGTCCCCATTATTTATGTGGGGAAGAGATACCCTCCCCCATCAATGCCTGAGCAATAGAGCTGGCCCTGAGGTCATAAGAGCAGGATAGCTGTCCCTGCCACTCACCAGCTGCAGTGCTCAGGGGAGTAGCCCCTACACGCCACACCTGAGCAACTCAGCAGAGCTGGCCCTGAAGGTGTAGCTGTGGGAGAAGTGACCCTAAGGCTGTGAAAGGCGAGAGAACCGACCCCACCCCTCGCTCATCACTGCAAGGGGTGACCTAGCCAGGGCAATGCCGGAGAGTTCACCCTGGTGGAGAAAACAAGGGAGAGCTGGTGAGCTGGCCAATGCTGCAACCACACAGCTCAGAACCAGGGTTCCGAGTTGGCCTCCCCTCTGCAGCAAGTGAAGGGACGGGTCCTGCAGACCCAAACCTGCAGGACCTCCATGACACAGGGCAACTACAGGATAATCAAGAAGAGTTCCAGTGAGGGCCTATCATCAATAGTGTAACAGAAATCAGATGTGAAAGAAACAAAGAATAAAAAAAAAGTTTAAAAAAAAAGAAAATTCTCTGCTCCTTAAAAAACAAAAACAAAACATCACCTGGTACCACTCCTGGGTTCTCATGGCTACTTAACATATAATATTAATATCGCTGATGTCATGGGTTGTTAAGGAAAACTGACTTACAAATAAGGTACTTCTGAACCCAAGAATACTGCAGACAGTCTACCTAAGACATCTACACACTTAGAGCAACAGTAACAGCATGTTACCGTTCACAGTAGAACTGTAAATTTGCTGAGTGGAGAACCCTTCCAGGCAATAATGGGAGAATAGGAGCTGTTTTTAATATTTTGATTTTAGAAATATAAACATTCTTCAATAACCAATAATTGGAAATATAGTGTCATATAATTTCTTGGAAATATCGGCATATTAGCATTATGTATTCATTCTCATTTTACTTTTGTTATTTTTATGATAAAATAGAGTATAAATCTTAAGGAAACAGAATCAAAGTTTGATTTTAGGTACCTATTTTTAAAGGAAACTTAGTAATTATTTATTTACAAAGCTGATCACCACACAAATATAAAATGTAATTATGAGACAATGTAATTGAGTAAATATACAAATATTCATCAGCTGGAATACAACCCATAATGCCAATCAAATTCAGTTCTTAGACCAAATCTTCCTTCAAAATGTATTTCTTTAAAGTCCTGGAGCTGTTTTCTTACATATGATGAGTCAACATTAATTTTAGTACAGAGAAATGATTTGACTTTATGACACTTTTGTTCAATGCATTTATTTAGTCTCAAAGGATAATATAAACATCAGAAGGTTGCCGTTAGCTTGAAAATAGCCAAAACTCCAGCATTCCACATAACACAATGCAAATTTAGGCAGTTAGAACCTAGCTCTCCAGGAGTTTCTTGATTACTTTCTTATATAAGGGTACTTGCTTGTCCAGGCAAATTTTCCTCCCATTCTTCAGAGTGGCTCTGGGGGGGGGGGAGGAATGCAATGCAACCTTCAGGGCCTTGGTTGGAAGAAGAGAAGAGACAGAAAGGAATTGGCAGAGGAGAGGACAGACCTGGGGGTGTGGGCATGACTCACATGAGCTGGGGAACTGCACAGTGGCGTCCTGCCTTGATCACCTCCAGGGCGGTGATATGCTTAGGGTGGATCCCAGAAGAGACCGACTTCACACACACACAGTGAAGATCTCCATCGCCTTCTTCAGGACTAGCTGAGGGCATAAAGGGAGAAGGGAGAGGGGAGGAAAGGAGGTGGTGATGGGTGACCACATCATCGGCCAGTGGTACCTCTGGACCCTTTCTTTACCCTTGGCTGTAGCATCACCTCTTCCTCAGAAGGCAGGTGGGTAGTGAAGCACAGTTGGTAAGCCAATACAGTATGACTGGTGTCTAAGAGTTCACCTCCCCACCCCTGAGGCTCCCGAACCATCTCCCTGCCCCTAGGATCCCTTCACCCTCTCTCACCACTGGTGAAGGCAATCACAGCTGGCAGAAACAACAGGCCCAGAAGCAGCAGCCCAGGGTTAGGCCTGGGACCTTGAAACACCGCAGCGGCACTCATATCAAGAGGGTGGTACTAGATCCAAGGATTCGCAGAGGGCTGCTGGGGCCTGGGGCTGTAAGCACAGGCCAGTGGTTCCTGAGATCTTCCAGGCACTTTTTATCTCCACTGGCAGCCCAGCCCAGCCCGGAAACCTGGGATACAGGATGAGGAACTGTCCTGCGGAAGCAAAGACACTTGGGGAACAGTAACTGGGCTCTGGCCAGCCAAGATTAAAACAAAACCAAGCAAAATGAAAAACTGAGGTCAGCTGTCTTGACTAGTAACTGGTAGCAGGAGCCCCCTCTCTGATGTGAACTCATACGAACAATGACAGTCAGAAAGAGTAGGACTTGAATTTTGCAAGCGGTGTGCTGCCTGTGACAGAGCTTTCTGCTGTCCCCATACAGTTTACAAAGCATATACCTTCAGGACCAATTTGTTGCCTTCCCAACTTCCAGCTGCATTACCCCAAACTGCCTGATCTCTCCTGCCTTTCTTGTCTGTCACTCTTCCTGTTGATTACAGTGAATTTGACCACCGTGTGGTTAGAGATGTGCGGTTTGAAATTTATTTTCTGCCACTAGAATGGTTAAAGTTAGTGTCTGGGCAATGACTTCTGAATTTCATCCTTATATGGAAGCCTTCCCTAATCTCCTAACTATTGTCCCATCTACTGCAGGAAGCAAGGTTTGTTGCACTCATTGCTCTTTTTGGAAAAATCACCAGTTATGTTTGAATGCATTTTTGATGACATCTTTGAGTCTAGCTATTTCTCTATTCATCTCTACTCTGGATAATTTTGATAAGAGAGTTTGCTAGGACTGTTGGAGGTCTTTGTATTACATTATGCCACATACGGTTATAATTATGTGGCCATTTATCTGCCTATCATGGATCATGATGTTGCCAATCATAATTCTCTGGAACATACATTTCTGAACATTCAGCATTGGCTACAACAGCTACTGCAAAACATGTCATAATTTCTGTGTGTTTAGGGAACTGAAACTCAAGGCCCCTACTAGGTCAGCATCAAAAGGAATGGATAAGAGGGTTTGAACAAAGAAATAGTCTGCGCAGCTTAGCCCCAGACTGCAGCATTTGCAGAGAGAAGGAATTAGGGAAATACTGTCAGTCAAAGCAACCTTCCTCTACATTCAAAGAAAATAATCCAGTGTAAGTACACAGCAGCAAAAGATACTTTGATCTCCAGAAGAATCAGCATAGCATAAACATTGTCGTGTTGAGATGGGCCTTGCTAACTCCCAAGGGAGGGAGACTGCCTAGTATGGGCACAGGATGCCGCAGCTGTTTTTAGTTATTGAAGCAAAGCTAATGAAAATTGTCTCCGTTTACTGCTTCATCATGTGTTTATGGACACTTGTGTGGTTTTTATTGGATAAGTGTTTATTTTACAGGCAAAATATCCTTAGGCACCAAGCCTCTGCTGGTGAAGAGACGCAAAGGGGAACTCTCCAGTCACACAGAGTTTGAGTGGCCTACATGCGTAGCATATAAGTGTTTCCCCAAAGTCCATGTGCAGGTGGAAGTAGATGAAATTCTTTCTCTCTCCATGATCAGTATTGATAAGTATATAGTAGTAGAGTTCTATAGCAAGTAGTATCTTGTGGGCCAATAACATGCTGTGACATGTAATACAGACTCCTTAGGAAAGGCTAAATCAATGAAAGCATTGTACTCCTGAGGCCAAAGAGCAGGATTCAAATACACACACTGATCATTTTATGCCCTACAGCAGGTTTCTTTTGACCCTGCTGGGAACTGAACCCAGTGACTCTCACATCCTGGGTAAGTGATCTACCAGTGAGCTACATTTCCAACCCAAAGGAAGTCTCAGTTCCCTGCCTCCCTGTCAAGTGGGGAATGCTAGTAGTTCTGCTAATAGCCAATTGCTGATATTTCTAAGTGGGTTGTTACGTGTTAAAGTCTTTGAATTTTCTCACACCAGCTCTATTAGACAGGCAAGAGAGCATTCGCATTTTAGAGATGAAGGGACTAGTAATTAATACACATAGAATACTCAATATGCCTAGCATTTTTAAGAAATAAATACTTGCTAGCGTGTGACATCAAAAATGGCCCAAATCGTCAACTTAGTGAAAATATTGTGAAATACCAAACATTTGTTTTTAAAAAATAGAGGCCTAGGAATGTTGCCCAGTGGCAGAACACTTGCCTACCATACATGATGCCCCAAGTTCAGTGTAATAAAGAATAAAGAGAGAGAGAATATAGTAAAACATTTAGCAGCAGGTAAGACCTATATAACATGTTTCAATGTTTCAGACAATGGTGAAGTTTTAAAAAGCCAGCGTGTGTTAATTCCCTTTTCATCACACGCTTTCAGTGCTGCTGGTGTTAAGCAAACTTTTTAGAAAGTAAATGACCACTGCTTATAGAACTTTATGACTTTATTATTCAATTTGAAGGTTAAAACAAACGCTAGAGACCATTGCAGAGGTTGCTTGGAAACAAGGCATTCTAGGGTTAAGACAATGGCAAAACTCTTACAAACAAGTATCCACCGAACAGGTATGCTCTGCTTGGATCCAGGCAGTTCCTATTATCATTGACTGCTGTGAAATCTGTCAATATATACGTATGTACATATATGTGTATAACAGCGGTTAATGGAAAAAGAGGCCATGGGTTTGAAAAAGAACAGGGAGGGTACATAAAAGGGTTTTGGAGGGAGGAAAGGGGAGGGGAAAGTGATCAACCTATAAACTCAAACCTGAAAGAAATAATTCAAAAGATACAGAAATAAAACTTGACATAATGTACTTGGAAAGAAAAGTTCAGCTAAAGAAATGCAAAACACTGCACAACGTTTAGCCAAGATTATAACCCATAAACTGCAGGTTCCAACTCAGCTCATTTTCATCTTCTTTGCAGCAACCTTTAATACACCTTCTCAGAACACAAGGTGAGTTCTGAGACAGAATGAAAGTGTACCCCAATTTTAAAGTGGAAAATGACTCTAGAACATTCAGATTTCAACACTTGGCCCTTCCTGCACAGTAAAATGGTTTAGCAGAAAGTCCACAGATAGCTGGTCAATAACCTTCCAATATCTTCATTACTATTTTCTTGATGGCAGGGGCATTGGGGTCCAGGCAGACTTTTTCTCCACCTTTCAGTGTGGCTCTGCAACAGAGAACAGGATTATTATCTTCATATAAGTCAGCCTCTCTGTCAGAACAGATCCCTGAGGATGGAGAAGAGAGGCTAGGTAAAAACGAAGGGTTCCCTAATGACAAGAAGAACAAGGAACGAGGGACTTACATCACTTCCACGTTGGCACAGTGGACTCCTGGCCTGAACACATTCACCAAGGAAATTCTGTTCAGTGGGATTCCGGAGACTGTTTTCGTACATTGACAGCGCAATTCAATATATGGGTCCACATCAATAGCTACATTGGAACACAAGACTTAATTAGTGATTAGAAATTATCTTTCTTCCTTTCCTTACCTGGAGATTGGAAGTAGTTGTCTCTCTTTCACCCAGACATTGTGAATATGACCTGTAAACCTTCACTAACAAAGCTTGCAGATTGCCTTCCACATCTGACGTGCCCGTCATCATACCCGCCACACCCAGAAGCCTCAGTACAGCCACTTTGTGCACACCTCCAACCTCCCGTACACCCACCACAAATTGCGTGGACACGAGCTGAAGGTAAGTGGTCTTCTACCTTCATCTTTCCCTAAATTTCTCTTACATTGTCCAACTGTAGTGGGAACCAGGGCAGTGAGGAGCAGGACCAGCAGCGACAACACCTGTAGGTTATGAAGTGGGCTGGTCCCGGGGCTGGAGGATGTAGGTCTGAGTCTGAAGCCCATGGTGGAGAAGACTGAGCTAGAACTTGTTTCCAGAGCCAGGAGACTCAGTGTGAGGATAGCCTGGAACCCTGCTGCTCTGTGGTGTGATATGCCTCCACACCTCCTTTTATACTGCTGAAGAGGTGGGCAAGGGGAAGTGACTGTAGTGCTGATGTGACCATAAAAGGATGGTCAAGTTGTGCCCAGCCCACATTGACCAGGCAGGTTAAAAATCCTGCAGAGTTAGCTACAAGCTGGGCATCATCTCAGCCCCATTCCTACCGTCACTCTCCATGTCTGACTCTTACGGATGTATAAGCACCCGACTTAGAGGTAAGACCGCGGTCAAACTGCTAAAAGCATTTTCTCTGTGTGAGCAGGTAGTCCTGAGCCACACCCTTCCAGTGCATTCGGGGGGGGGGGGCTTAAAAGACACCAATCCTACTTACAGTCATAGCTCATTGAAAAGGAGCTGCCTTTCCCTTAACAAATGACAAAGAAAGTTCCTGTCTAGGTTCTCAATAGATGTCAAAATTCTTTTGGCATGTAGGGGGGAAATATGAGTCACTTACTAAAAGGGTTCCTTTGGGTATGTGTATATGGGCTTCTTTCTGTCTTTTAAGTAAATTTTCTTTTGCAATTTCATCCAAATAAATAAACACACTCTTTTGTATATTTATACAATAAACTACATGTTTCTACTGTATGTGTGTGAATGTCAAGATCAAAATATGTGTTGTCTCTTTTATTTTTAAAGAGATATTCATATACCACAGATACATGAAAATTAAGTATGTTCTTTCCTCTTCATAGTTACTCCATACTACTGTTTTTCAATGGTAGCCATCAGTAGCTACTGTTGCCAAATAGAAATTTGGCATTTCTATTCTATCTGTATTTATATGTATGTATGTATATATTTATGGAGACACACATTAAATACATATGCACAGAAAGATCTTTCTGCACAAGAAAATGAATAATTCTATATGGCTCAGCCCATAATTTCCTCATATTCCAAAACTCTGAGTGAAATACAAAGGATTTTAACATTATTCATGATCTTTCATTTTTCTGACCACCATGAACAGCCCTATGTGTGGCTGACAATATTTATTGACTTCACTGTACACTTTTTATATATATTTAACACTATTCAAACTTCTTTCCATGTTCTATTGGTAAGATTTCTATATTTCTTTCTTCTTGGGTGCAAGATACAGTTGCTCAATGCAGACCACACTGGCCTCACACTTGCTATATCACAAAGGTTATCAAACTGTTGGTCTCAGCTTTTTTGAGGGGAGTGGCAAATGACCCTTTCACAGGGGTCACATATCAGATACCCTGCATATCAAATATTTATACTATGATTCATAATAGCAGCAAAATTACAGTGATGAAATAGCAATGAAATAATTTTATAGTTGGGTGGTCACCAAAACACAAATAACTACATTAAATGGTCTCAGCACTAGGAAGGTTGAGAATGCTGTTATATAGCCTAGGGTTACCTTGAACTCATGGTCCTTCTTCATCCTCCCAAGTGCTAAGATTGCAGGCACACACCATGATGACCTGTTTTGAGAAAACCTTACCACAAAAAAGACATGGTTCTGGAGGAAGTATCAACAAATCAATTGTCTTGTAAGTTTAATAAGCCTTATTTGTCTTGGTATAAAACACCTATCTGTTAACTTCTGCTTATTCATGTAATACTAAACACATATTAAGTGCCTGACATAATATTCTTGTGTGACTTATTCATTTAACATTTTCTATCTCAGGAAAGACCTAAAATATTTGCCCAAAGCATTGGGACTTTAAATAATGCTCTATATTCACTACTTTTACTGTCAATTGCTATGCCTATGATTTGTATAAACCCCTTCCTCCTGTTTCAATGATAAAAGTAAAATATGCAAAACAATGGTAATTCGTTGTGAAAATGTGCAAAGAATATTTTATAACAGCCATCCGATTAGAAGTAGCTAGTTTATATAAAATTATAATTTTTAGAAGTACTAGAAAATGAATAGATATCAGAGGCGCCTAGCTTTAAAATAATTTAATAGCTTCTTTTATTAATCTTTCACTATCACCCCCATTTTCTAAAATGTGTGGTAAGTTATTTTTAGCTATCTTCCCCTTAAGTCACCTTATAAATAGCAATCTCTCAGGAAACAAGCTAGTTTCTAGGACCCAAAATAAAACCTATCTACTAGCTCCTTTTTTATGGGTTCTGGGAGATCATTTATTTGTTAAAATTAGCACACATATTAGCTCTGCTCAACACGGAGCGTTTTGAAGTGCTCTGTCTCTCAGATAGCTCTTCCATGTAGTGCAGGAATAAGCGATCACCCGAACAGGAGGTACGAAAAGCATTGGCACAGAAGATTCTAAGGTCAGTCAAAGCTTCCTTTTGTTAAAGTTGAGATCGTGGGTGGGCAAAAGATTTTCTGTGAGAGCCAGAAGCAATTGTTTCCTACTTAATGTCGAGTTGACAGAAACTGTGCAAATGTCAACAGCACTGCCACTCGCAAGCGGAGGATTCCCCTTGTGCCCAGGGAAGTGCAGGCGAGGAGCGGCTTGTGCATGATGACACTGCTACCCGGGGAGCGTTCCTATGTTTTCCATTCCTGAGAAAAATTATTTTTAATAACTGCATTTGCTGAGCACCAAATGCATGAACATGACTCAGTTTCGCTGAGCGGTCATCGGGTGAAGACATTGTAACCTAAGACTTCTTCGGAACCTGAGAACTCATTATTACTCAGAATCACTAATTCTGTTTTTTCTGTATGCCAAGTTCACTCTTAAGTTATTGGTGTGGAGTAATTCTTCTTTTGAAGGTTCTGTTATTATCAAACTTGAGCTTTGGCTCTTGTCCTCTCCCCAGGCTTCCTTTAGTTGGTGTGGATCTGGTCAGCCAACTACTCACACCATTGAAAATTCAAAATGACTGCCTCTGCTTGGGAGCCAGCTGGTGCTGGCTGCTGGAACTTCTCCCTACCATGATCCTCTTTCTTCTCCCCCTCCCCTCTCTTTACTCGATGCCTCTCTCCTTTCAAGAAAGCCATTGTCTTGTGCTGGTGAGTTTGTTCTGTGGACAAAAGCACTTGCCCCAAAGTCTGATGACCCACATTTGATCCCTAGAACCCATGTGGCAGAAGGAGACACCAGCTCTCAGAGGTTGTCCTCTGACCTCCTCACACAACCACAGAACCAATAAATGTGATATTTGTTTGAAAAAGACAAACCATTGCTTCATGGGGAAACAATGTATCCTCTATGAAAAGGCCTTAAGAGGCTGAATATCATAATCATCCCCTAGCTATGGCAATGCATAATGTCCGGTCTGCTACATAATGACATTTGATTGACAAACGATTATAGGAGGATAATTTGTCACACATTTCATAATGTTACTGCATAACTGAGAGAAAATATTATATAGAGTATAGACTTTTCTCAAGTGTTTTAACATAGATTTAGAAATAAATCCTTAGACTACCAAAATCATTCAAACAAAGTAACATAAATTTTAAAACTATCTATGGATTTTAATATCCCGATCTAAATTTTCTCACGGTGACTAGGAATTTGATTTAGGAAACTGAGGACAAGAACCCTGCTTCCAAGACAACTCTCAGAGCTTGTGAGGCAGGCTTCATAGTAGTGTGGGGGTGAGGAATGGAATGTGACGTCAGTTGTCAAGGCCGCACACCTAGAAATACTCGGAACTAGACTTAAAGGCAGTGGCTCTGGCTGTGTACTATATGGCGGCTATAAAGGGAAGTAGCCAGTCCCTTTAGACGAGCGAACCAATGGCTTCTTTCCATCCAACTGAGAGGTAGATCAGGTCAAGCGTTGCAATACATGTGAGAAACACACCCATTAAGATAATTTCCACAGTGGGCATGGGGATGGAGTGTCTTGGCAGATTCTCTGAAACAAAACCCTGATACTGATAGAAACAAAATCTTAGACTTAATCTGTAGGCCTCCCCATGTCATATTTCTCTCTTCATAGTTGAGATATGAACGGCCCCTCTCAGGACACTGGAATTAATTCTGCTGAGTGTGAAACAAGTGTCAGCCCAGATCAGATGCACATTCTGCCTCTCTTCCGTGCTTTAGTCACAGGGGTGACTACAATTCCCCAGGTGCTTCTCTGTGTGGTAAATTCCTCCTTCCGCAACATCCAGGAAGGATTTTCAAGCTAAGTGTGTGAGAGTTTACTCACAAAAATTCTCTTCCTTGTACAAGCATTAAAAACCATGCTAGAAACACAAAACCACTAGTCATATTTTACCATAAGTCTGTCATACCTTTGGGAATTAAATGTGTCACACTCAGAGGCAAGCAAGAAAGTCTGGCAGATTGAATGAAAGATGCTAGAAACCAAGAAGGAAATTGCCTGAGCCAAGGTAGGTATATAGATCGACTTTTAGCCAACCACATATTTAATTCCTACTGTGTGGGAGAGTTTCAGAGAGATAAGTGTGAAGCAGTATTTAGAGATCAGAGCGAGGAATCAAGGGGACATATCCTTAGATGATAAATGTTAGATTAATCTCTCCCAGGAACGTTCAGCCTTGTGTGTGTTGGTGGAAGGATCAACTGGTATTAGATTAGTTGTTAAAGAAAAGGATCCGCTCAGCCCCTCCACCAGACCAAGTTCTCAGCACAAAGGAGATTTATTTGCCCCAGAGGGACAGAGGGCAGAAAAAGAGACAAAGGCAAGATATTGTGGAAGAGGGAGAAGGGGAAGAGAGAGGAAGAGGGGTAAAGGGTATTTGTCCCGGAGGACAAAGGACCACCTCTGCATAGAGAGGAGACAGGCATGGTACGTAGGAAAATGGTGGATTATAAAGGAAAAATGGGAAATCCTGTATTAGGATGAGGTGTTTAATTGGTCATGTTAATTAGAGTGGCCAAACAAGGTTTTTGATTGCTGAACCTTAGTACTTTGAGAGCTAGACCTTGGTGGTCAGTCTCAGGGAGAGGTAGTGGCCAGAAAAGGCAATAGACCTTAGTGGCTAGCTTTAGCAATGTAATCTAATGGTTTTTAGCAAGGCAGAGAGGAGAACAGCAAGGCTGGCTTGCCACACTTTAGCTGGCCAGAGGCCCTTCCCCTGTCGCTGAGGCTTCTGTATAAGCTGCACCTTGGTAGTATACCAAATCCCATGTGTTCTCTATAGAACAGTCATGTAGAATGGCCATGACACCTAGAATCCCAAGGACAATACAAATCCCAGGGAGTCAGTGGTCTAGAAAGAAACTAGACTTACAAGTTTCGCATCTGGATAAAACAACAAGAAGACCATGCAGGTGACTAAGCAAAAGCTAAGCCGCCGCTTTAGCTAAGAACATAAGCGTTGCCGTTTTCACTCAAGCAGCTGCAGCGCGTGTGAATCAAAGCACCCACTTGGATGTAGGAGGACGTGTGGTTTTCCCTGCCCTGGAAGCACCTTTCTTTCGGCAGACACCCTCTGGGCGGGGTTCTCCTCACTCGCGCATGTGTTCTCTAAGGATGCCGCTGTGTGCTTTTGTTCACAAAACTTGTATTTCCTCGTCCAAGCACCTTTGCTATGTTTGCTTGTGTTACTCTTAACCACGTAATCAATCAGAGATCATGCCAATGAAAGACTGTCAAAAACACTGGAATTTAGAGTTCCAGTATTCACGACAGTCTGGTTTGTGTCTTCACAGTTTGTGTCTTTATTACCATGAGGTAATAAAATGTATTGTCTGAGAGATTAAAGAAGCTACTCTGCAAGTTTAATATTTTTTTTAACTTAGGGGTATTTTCTGCTTTTTAATATCACTAAAAATCTTGTCAACAAGCCATGCTTTTTAAAACTACTCTAGGCTGTCTCGTATCTTTGAGTCTTTTCCTCTGTCTTCCTCTCTATCTTTTGCACAGGCACATGAGGATATGATACTAGAAAATACATCAGTTGAGTTGATATTTTATATGTAATGAGAGAGATTAAGTGATAAGGAAAAACCAAAGCTTTTATACAGCTAATAATATATTAGTATGTACTAATACATGAAAGTACTTCCAATATTAGTATATATAATAGTTTGATTGTAGCAGATACATATTTGTGTATGAGTTAGATTGGTGTCCTTTTGGATGTTCCTAAAAATGGGCTATTTATACAAATTACCATCTTATTGCTAGAGAGAAAATGAGGTTTCTTGGGCCTATATCATGCCTCTATTTAAATATCTACCATGTCCTAAGCTCTCTCTTAAGAACTGTGATAAAGTGATAGATACTGTCCTTACCCTCATGAAGACTACAGTGGTACTGGAATAGACAGGCACTAAACACTTTGGTGTACAAAATGTTACAAAGGAAAAATACAGAATTCTACGGCTGAGAGAGGTTGTTTTGAGGAAGTGGGAGAAAGGATGGAGGTCTGCCAGGTGACTGCTAGGGCAGATGTCATGGGTCAGGAACTTTCCTGAACATAAAGAGAAAAGAGGCAGGTTAATCAACACCCACCACGAACCAGGTTGCCCGCTTTAGGACAGTATATAATAGCTTAGGTTAGGATGTTATTAGCTGACTTAATCAGTCTGTGTCACACATTGGGGATACACAGGTAGGATATATATGGTGGTTGCTTTAGGGGAGTTCTTTGTAGATTAGAATGGAGGAACCCACAAACAAACATTAATATCTATTGTAACTCAGTCATTTAGTGTCTGAAAGATGCTGAACTGAGAATGGTAAGGAAAGATGTCACGAAAAAGGTATGGCTCGCTCCAGATTGTGGAGGATGAGTAATTCTGCTCCTGTGGGCAAAAAAGGAGCAGAGCCCTTGCAGGTAGAGCCGTAGCAAATGAAGCAGACTAAGCCTGACCAGAGGACCAAACGGCCAAACACAGAGAGTGAGGGAGATGCAAAGTTTGAGAAGAAAACAGCATGAGATGAAGGCAGCCTTACTGTTTGGGCTTTCGCAGCTTTTATTTTAGGTCTGGTTAGCTCTGTGTCACTGGAACAGACATCTTCCATGGTGAACTTTAAAAGGGTTAAAAAAGAGTTATTTTGGCTCAGTTTTGAAGGTTTGAGGTTTTGGTTCATGAATAATGGTCTTGATGTTTTATCTCTGGCAGTACCCTATCTGGCAGGAGCACATGGTGGAAGAGATAAACCTTTTCTCCTGTGGGGGTGGGAGAAGGGCAAAGGTAAGAGTTAGGGTCAACATGCTCCCTTGAAAGGCACGTCCATTATGATCTAAATCCCCCATCTGGGCCCTACCTTCTAAAGGTTCCACTGCCTCCCAACAACAGGAAGCTGGGGACTCAGTCTTTCACGCATGGGCCTCTGGGACTCCCTTGAGAACTGAGCTAGAGCAAATATGAAGAAGTCTTATCCTTGTCTTTTCTAAGGTTCCCTGAAGCTCCTGATGTCCTGCAGGACTAGCCAAAGGGGCATAAGCTTCGAGAAAGGCTGAAATAGTGCAAGGAACTAGGGAAACGGGGCCTTTCTTCAGGCAGGAAGCTGCAGAGTTAACCATGGGAAGGATGGAGAATTCACGACAATGCGAGTCACCATCACAAGAAATCAGAAACAACCTGAATGAAATTCAGAGATACTTTATTTTTTCTCCAAACAAAAGTAATATAAACAAATGAGACACTTTAAAAAGAACAATCTTAAAATAATGGATATGATGCATACATTAATTTCCTCATAATGAAGCCATAAAATTCTCAAAAAGACACACTGTAGACATCTAAATACCTCAACAATGCACATATGTTTGGAGGAGGCAAGGTGATACATCCATATTCAAACATGTTAAGTATGTTTTCAAAACTCTAAGAGTATAGATATTTGCTAAAGTTTCTCTTACTAAAAATAGCTGTTAAATGTGTTTTTATGAAAACTAGACAGGCATTTACCTGCTTCTTATCTTCTTCATCTACCTATAACATGCACTTAGTGACCCGAATAATAATACTAGTAAACTAGTCAATAAATAGCACACAATCAGTTTGATGATAAGTCATGACATTATGCCATACTAAGAAGACATCAAATGTCTAAAATTGTAAGATGAGAATACATTAATCCTTTTAGAATGGACACATTTATAAATTCTAAATAGGGAAATGTATTCTACACAGGTTTCTGCATGGCATACCAGCTTGCTAATATCATAAAAGTTATATACCACCCCAGGCTCAGTTGTAAGAAAGATGAACACACACAGGCAGTAACAGCAAAATAGTTCAGGTTTCATAAGAGAAAGGATGAGGTGGCCCCATCAACAACTTCTAACAGAACTTCATTAATCTCTTAATTCCACAGCATTCCCACGAACACTACAAGGTACACATGCATAAATAGACATATATATATACTCTCAAGAGACAACATGCAATAGTCACTTTCAATTCAATACATTGTAAAAGAGTAACAACCAAAGAGTCTTGACTTACAAGCTAAAATGCCACAATTTCCAATAGTGTAACAGACAGTAGAAAAGAATGGGATGTGCTTTGCTAAATATGCTCGTAAACTGAGCAGAAAGCTGCAGGGACAGCGGCTTCCCTTTCCTCTTCAAAGCTGGGAGTTCACAAAGAAAATTACTAGGGGAAAAATATCAGCCCTTCTTTCTTGTCTTCATTGGGGCCAGAGTCCTCAGAGATTTTCCTGTTAAGTACTGGGCGATTTTTTCAGGGCAAGTGCATTTCTTTTGGTTTTCTTATTTCCACTGTTGAGAAAATAATTATATCAGTAAGTAAAATTCCTCACTCTAGCCTAACCCCGTACACCCCCCCACACACACACCAGTAATGAGCTCTGGGTATTGCTCAAAGATGTGGAATTTGTAATAAAGATTTCCCCGGAACACCGCAGAACAACTTTCCCTTGTCTATCCTTTATTCTAAGCCCAGTTTAGAATGTGGTACTGGAATCTCAAATGGTGTCAGAAGAACAAAGACCTTGCCAGTCTGCAAAGACTGAAAACCCCAAAGATCAAGGTAGCAAGTACCTGTCCAGTATTTTCTGAATGATTTTCTTCATCAAAGGAGCTTCTGGGTCCAGACAGACCTCCTTCTTGTTCTTCAACTTAGCTCTGCAGAGAGAGAAGGAGAAAAAAACAGAGTGGATGTACTGGTGAGCCAAAGTGACTGAAGACCAGACCCCCGGGGGGGGGGGAGTGGGGGTCGAGGACTTCCCTCTCCCAAGGTCACCTGCACCCACCAGATCAGTGTCAGAACTTACATGACTTCCACCCGGGGGCACTGTGGACCTGCAGCGATCACCTCCATATTAGCGATCATTTTGGGATTAACTCTTGAAGTTATGGTTAAGCAAAGGCAACGCAGCTCGGTTGTGGCGGTTAAGACGGCGGAAGGACCTCCTGCGGAGGAGACAGGGTTATTGGAGGTGCTGGCAGAGCCCTTTCCCAGCTCCTGGGGCCCAGTGACGAGCTGGCAGGGCTCTGTCCGGCACCGTGCGCCCTGCAGGTACTTTGCTCTCACCTTCAGCTGGATGCAGCGGCAGTGTGAGCAGCAGCAGAAATGACAGCACCGCGAACAGCGAGCAGGAACCGCCAGGGATGTGGGCAGAGCGGCGGGGCAGGAGGCTCATTGTGGACAAGATCCTGGACTAGGGAGCACCGGTTCTAGAGATGCTGGAGGTGGCTCTAGTGCAATGTGTTGTTCTCAAACCTGCTGTACCCCCTTTTTATCTGCGCTTGTTTCTTCCTCCAGGCAGGAAACTCAAGCTTGAAGATGCTGGGGAAATTCCCTGGACTTGTAGTTGCGGAGGGGGGGGGGGAGGGACGGGGGGGGCGGTTCAGAGGGGCTGGGCAACGGCATTAGGAAGGAGGCTGGCTAGAGGAGTGGTCCCTTGCCAAATCAGAGGAGAATGCTGTAGTCCCGCGCCCAGGAGAAGATTGCTGCTCCTGCCAGGCACCCTTTGGGGACTTCTCCCCCTCCTGTGTCAGGGCTGGTTAAGCCCAGCTTGCACAGGGAAGACACACCCCTGCAGATGTCCTTCCTTGCCATGTAGAAAGACTGGAGCCAAAGGAATGAGGTTTGACTCTAGAAAACCCTCTGTTTCGTCTTTAGCCATTATTACTACAAACACGACTGTTGGGCCTGGGGAGGTGGTTCAGCAATTAAGAACACTGGCTGCTTTTGAAGAGGACCCAGGACCACGTGTTGGCTCCTTAGCTCCTCTAGCTCCAGTTCCAGGGATCCCACATCCTCTTGTGGCCTCTGTGGGGTACCTGCACACATTTGGTGCACATATAGACAAGCAGATATACACGCATACTCATAAATAAAAGTAAATTTAAATTATGTGCTTAAAAATGAAGACTTTTTGTTCACGAAATGCAATCATACGATCCCTGACTAGAATGGAACTAAATCAAAAAAAAAAGAAAAGAAAAGAAAAACAAGACTTTCCCATTTTCCTCTCCTTGTATGGATCACTGTATGTTTCCTTCAGTTACTTAATGATTCTTTGGGATTCTGCCAGCTTTGAGAGCCAAACAAATATGATTTAGGTGTCTTTACTTCCACTTGAAACCATGGGCAGGAATGGCCTTCAAAATAAAAGTTGGTTACTGGAAGTCCTATGCTTGTAATTCAGCAAGTGTGTGTGTGTTTCTAGTTGGCCTACTAAACAAAATGTTCAAAAATCACCCAGGAAATTGCTTTGGAAAGATGATGAATGCTTTTTGTTTGGCAGGTCCCTTTCCTATTCAACTTGGAGAGTATTTGTTCTCCATATGAGTAAGGTGATTGTAGCCTGAAGCAATACCAGGGACTCCTTATTGTGCCTTCTGCCATGGCTCCTCTACCACGTGGGGGTTTGACACAGTTCTTAGAAGCTCGAGGAGGCTGTGGCGATTGGGAGAACTGTCTGTAAGGTTGGCGCATGGGTTTGAGTCATTCGCCAACAAGACAGTATCCACTCTGACTCCCTCCAAGAAACTTCTTGGGATATGGATGGATGTTTCCCCACTGACTTGTGAGAATTTTCAGCAGATCAGAGGAGATCAGGGATGCTCTAGAGCCTGGAGAGACCTCCTGAAGATAAAGGATGAGATGACTTCTGAGAACTAAAGGTCTCGCACTACGGCAGTCATTGTTATAACACTAAGTTGTACATTAGCTTTCCTTTATAGAGGTCTAACCAGATCTCCTCTGGACAGTTCTCAGAACCTTTGGCCTCAGAATAGGCTCGCAGAGGGAGTCTGTAAACACGATAGCTGTAAGAATATAGACTTGGAAGGAAATTATTTTCTTTGTCCCCTGTAACCATGGGAGC
The DNA here is from genome assembly GCA_004026605.1 of Ondatra zibethicus. NCBI lineage: Eukaryota > Metazoa > Chordata > Mammalia > Rodentia > Cricetidae > Ondatra > Ondatra zibethicus. The sequence goes on from PVIU01002305.1 coordinate 140,622, forward strand.
CTCCATCAGCTCCTTCACTCATCTTTTTGTGGAATAGTGACAGTTCGATTGCTGGGCAGGAAGGCGTCTTAGACCTTTGAACTTGCCTTCTGGAAGGAAGCTTGGTCTGGTTGGAGGAAGCTGGGAGGTTCTGTGATCACACTGTGAGAAGCTAGTGGGGAGTCTTGACTCCAGCAGCTTCCTGATACCATCAGCATCACATCTGACTCAATGAAAGTAATCCTCCATCCTTCTGGGGAGTGGCAATCTGTAGCAAGCAGCCTGTACATTTACTAAACTGGCCATCTAGAGATTAGAATATATCTCCCAACAAAAGATACACTTCATTTCAAAACATTGTTTTAAACTGACTAAAAGGCATTGAGCAACTAAACTCAACCACAGAAAATAAACCACATTCTACTAAGGTTTCATGAAAAATATAGTTTAATAACACTGGCTATTGAGTATTTAAATGTGTGTATACATAAGTATACACACAAGCACACCTGGGTTAGTTCTAAATAAGCTATTTTAAATATAACCGAGCATACAGATTAGTTTTGCCACAAACTGGTAAGACTGTGCAAAGGCCACGAAATGAGAGTGTCAGTTCCCCTTAACACTATTACAGATGTGCTCCCCCTACCTGGTTTGCACTCTGAATCCATTTGCCATGATTACTTATAGAACAGAGTTAAGAAAAAAAGGTAATCATAGCTGGCACTCTGGTAACAAAAAGTCCACTCTATAAGTAGACTGCTGATTTGCCCAACCTAATCAGGAAGCAGCATGTAACCAAACCTGGCCTTGCATTGAAATTGGTCTGGCCCACTGCCATGCCTGGCTCCTGTGTAGCCACCTCTGACTTTGGCTTATGCAAAGACAAGTAAGAATGCAGGTGATCCAAAGACTCTTTGAGTTCGAGAAGGACAGCATTAACACTCAGAGGGTACAGGGCACTTTAAAATAATTACTTTTCTGTTGTTAATTTAGAGTGAAGCCATTTGTCTTACGTGCACCGAGTCCAAGTAATAGAAGAAACTATGCCAGTTATTTACAACAATAATCAAACAATCAAAAAATCTGCAGTCACCCTTATAGCCACAAATGTTTTCTGTTATAATCTAATCTTAGTGATGATGCCATAGTTTTTTAATAGGAGTGAAAACATCTGGAATGGCTTATGGCACTCAGACCACTTTCATGCTCATTGTTTCCCGAGCCTCTCGCTGATTCTTTGAGACAACTGAGAGATGCTTTCTTCACTCTTAATCAGCCACAGAAACCAAGGCCAGCAAAAGAATGAAATGCAGAATTGGGAGCTGAGCCACTTACAACTTTTTTCACAGTTGTTGGCACACATCCCCCAAGGGGCTCTCCAGAGTCTAGTTAACCACTTTATTACAGGGCACAATGGTATATTCAAAGTCATTGAATTCCTTAGTCTACCTATGCTTGTCTTTGAAGGCCTCAATAATATCAAAGATCCCAAAGACATTTGAGGCCAATCAAAAGTGCAATATGCTATGAAAAGTCTTCTCTGACAAAGCCATTTGAATATCTCCCTTTCATCTTTGGTCTTTAACTATCTAATATTCTTACTGTAACTGCTGCATGAAATGGAGTTGATAGTCCATCATTAATGCTGCTTTTGCCTTCCTTAAATCCACTGTATTCTACAATCAAGGTTGAGACTTTCTATTCCTTCAATAACCTTTCATAAGTTTCACTACTGAATGGTCCATGACAATCTGATGATGTGGAATGAAGGTCACTTTTTGATTTTTGTTTTTTATTTTTTGATTTTTTTATTTTTTTGAGTCAAGGTTTCTCTGCATGGCTTTGGCGCCAGTCCTGGCACTAGCTCTGTAGACCAGGCTGGCCTTGAACTCACATTGATCCACCTGCCTCCGCTTCCTGAGTGCTGGGATTAAAGGCATGCACCACCAAAGCCTGGTGAAGGTCACTTTTTACTTTTTACGGTTCTGTACTCTTACAGTAGATCATAAAACTAAAGCAAAAAGGCCAGATAGACACGTGTCACTAACTCCTCTACTTTTAGAACTCTTACAACTTTTGTTGGCTTTCTCTCATGTTGGAAATTATTTCTTGCTTCTTTCTAAAGAAAATTCAAATGATAAATTCCATTCTTTAGACCCCACACTTTTCTGCCCAGACTGCTGAGAACCCAGAAATGAAACCTTGATATCAAAGAAAGGAAAATTATATAGTTAAAATATTGTTCATATTACCTATTTACTGTGACCTTAAGGTTGCCTGACAAAAGCATTATAAAGTTACCGTGGGCTGATTGTCAACTGTGTGACAGTTACTCTCAAGCTCCTCCTCCCAGCAATTGGCGTGGCCTTAAACATGTGACTGAAGATATCGGAAAGGCCCGTTTAGGTACTTCATTAAATTTCTACTTTCCTAATATCTGCCAGCCTTAATATGGTGTTTAAGAGATATTATGTTAGTAGTAATTAAGTATGCTGATATATCAATATAAGGATGGAAGGAAGTAGCCATGGATGAGTCACTTCCTCATATGCAGAAGGAAGAACCAGTGACTCTTACTTTGCAAAGTCAGTAAAAATGTCTTCCTCCCTCCATATTGGATTTGACCACCCAGTGAAGAGACAGTATCATTCAAGGAATAAATTTGCTTCAAAATTTCTTTGCCATTAAGGTAAATGTCACAAATATTTTCTTTCTCTTTTTGTTTTTTGCCCATTATCCATTATTTTCCTGCCATCCATTTCTGATTAATTCTACTTGAGGAAGGAGTGGTAAATCAATGAACCTTGAGTACACCCATAAGGGATGGGGTTTGCTATAACCTTGCCAATTTTGGTGAACAATAAGAAGCAGCACATATAGGGGGGAAGAGGGTAATTAAATTTTTAAACATTTCTCTAAAACTTGGGCTTCTCAGAAGAATCTTCTTCAGAAATTTTGTCTGTGCCCGTCAAAAAGTAAATCAATAATAGAAAGAAAATATTTTCTTTTCATATTCTTTTATTTTTTTCATTCAAAAAAATTTACATTTCCTCCCCTTCTCCCAGTCCCTTCCCACTCCCTCTTACCCCTCCTCCCTCCCCCTGCTTCCTTAAAAGAGGGCATGGTACCCTGCCCTGTGGGAAGTCCAAGGCCCTCCCCCCTCCATCCTGGCCTAGGAAGGTGTGCATCCAAATAGACTAGGTTCCCAAAAAGATAATGCATGCAGAAGAGATAGGTCCTAGTGTCATTGTTGATGGCTTCTCAGTCTGCCCCCATTGGCAGCCACATTCAGAGAGTCCGATTTGATCATATGCTCTTTCAGTCCCAGTCCAGCTGGATTTGGTGAGCTCCCATTAGATCAGGCACACTGTCTCAGTTGGTGGACCAGCCCCTCACAGTCCTAACTTCCTTGCTCATCTTCTCCCACCTTCTGCTCTTCGACTGGACCTTGGGAGCTCAGCCCATTGCTCTGATGTGAATGTGGGTCTCTGTCTCTATCTCCATCCATCGGACAAAATTTCTATGGTGATGATCAAGATATTCATCAATGTGACTATGGGACAATGCTAGATCAGGCACCCTCTCGTCTGCTGCCCAAGTACCTAGCTGGGGATATCCCTGTGGACACTTGGGATCCCCTCTAGAGCCAAGTATCTTGCCAATCCTAAAATGACTCCCTTAATGTAGATATCTTATTCCCTTCTCCAATATCCAGGTTTCCTCCATCTCCACCCTCCCACTCCCCCAAGCTGTCCCCAGTCCTTCCCTTCTCCCTTCTCAGTGGACCCTAACCATGAACAAAGGACACTAAGCTTATAGCTCACAAGCCCAGAGAAGCCCAATAGAAAGGTGAAACCAAAGAAAAACATATATAGATCCTCCTGGAAATCTGAAGCAAACAAGATCGTCAGGCAAAAGTTGGAAGCATGGGGGGCAGGAATAGAGGTGGGAGTGGGGGAGTGGGGGAAGGGGAGAGGGGGAAAGAAAATATTTTTAGTGGTAGCTGTTCTAACTAATTTTCAGGGCTGATGTGGTAGCTCAGGAGCAAAGAACATTTGCTGGTATTTCAGAGGACCCAAGTTCAATTCCCAGAAACCATATCAGGCAATTCACGACTTCCTATAAACTCCAATTCCGGGTAATCCAGTGTCTTCCTCTGGCCTGCGAGGGCACCTATATGCCCTGCGTGCACATACATACATACACATAAAATCATTTTTAAAATGAGAAAACCTTAACTAGTTTGAGAATGAGCTTTATGATGCTGTAAAAGTCCTTCATAAGGAAGTTAGACTTTTACCACTGTACTCTTTGTTGTGAGATGAGACATCTAATTTTTATATTTGTTTAAGTTTGAATAGTCTCTGTGGACCAGTAACGGCTGTTGGCTGTGTTTCTAACCACCACTACCATGACTTCTAAGCCTTTAAGATCAAGTGCAGCACCTCACAGCCACTGCCTTCATGCCCATGTTTTTCTTTTCTTTTCCTTTTAGCATGCCATTCACCTCTGCAGAGTCTCATAGTATAAATCAACATATGCCCCCCACTTAACGCATAGCAAAACTTCATTACTTATCCAACAGAGGGTTGAGGTGCATTTATGAATTTATTATGTCATGCATATTATATATATTTATGCATGTTATATATACTGATGCACATTATGTATTTATGTATAATTTATGTATTTCCTCTACAGTCACAAGTCTGTTTTCCTTATTACTGAAAAAAAATAGCAAAGACTTGTACTTGACAAGTGTCCAAGATTGTGAATTATGAGCCTTAAACTCGCCTTATGGACATGTCATGACCACTAATCTTTTGTTAATCTGGTTATGAATTCCTACTTCCATGCACATTCAAACATTATTTTATGAGAAGCTGAAATTAGGAACTTGCTCTCACTGACATAAAATGTGTTGCAATACCAAGCCCAAAGTCACAAAATCCTAGAAACTCTGGCTAATGTCAAATCATGAATGCCTTGTTAACCACTAGAACTTTAGAGCGTGGTTCTCTCTAAGGAATAAATTGACCAATTTGCTTTGATGTTTGACTTTGAGTCATTTGGCTTCCAAAAAGCTCACTGTTAGTAAATCAGACTTTTAAGTCATTTGCTTTGAAACAGAATGTGCTTTGGGGAAAAATTTCAGTTGTTGCCTAATTTAAAATTGAGAGTGGACCAATAAAAGTTATGACATGGTATTATGTCATAGAAAAGAGAAATACAGCAGTGGTTGGGTGTATTGGAATGAAGCAAGAAGGCTGGCATCCTTCACAGTGTGGCTATAGATAGTTCTTAGTAATGATATTTAAATAGATAGGTAAAAGAAAATTTTATGTCAAAGTATAGAGTCAATTTTCTGCAGTGATTTGAAAATAAAATAATTACTTAAGTTGTGGTTCTATATAGAAAAAAAAATCCCCTTCTACCATAAATACTTTCTTGCCTTGCCAAGTTCTAGCCATTCATATGACTTTCAGTATAATCTTAAGAAATTTATCACCTTAATAAATGAAAATATTAATACTAACACTGGTCCCTATACAACTATTGAGAGGAACAGACAGGACAGCTATGAATACTTTAAAAATAATTATATGGTACAGTTAAATTAATGTAAGGTTTTCATAATGAAATGCACACATCTTTGGGGTACCATGTGATGAGTTTTAAAAACTGTCAATATTTACTCAAGAAAGAATATTTTCATTCTCTAGTAAATTAAACATTATTTCCACGAACTCTCTCCTCTGAAGAAGAAAGCACTGTTTTTAGCTTAGTTTTGCCCATTCCCAACGTTCACACAGTCTGTTGTGCAAGGCTCCTTTTGTTCAACTTAATGTCCTTGAGATTCATCCATGTCATCGCGAATACTAGCAGCATATCTCTTTTATCTACTAAATACTCACTGAACAATCCAATGAAGCATCCAATTATACACGTGTCAATAAATATTTATTTATTCATCTATAAATATAGATTTGAGTTCTTTTCCCCTTTAGAGTAAAGAAATTGGCTATTATTGAGCTACTAAGATGTCTCAGTGTGTAGAAGGGCCTGTGACCAAGCCTCATGGCCTGAATTCAAGCCCCAGGACCCACATGGTAGAAGAGACCTGAGTCCCCATGTGGTTTGTTCCCTGACTTCCTCTGGTGTGCACTCTATGCTCACAATCATAAAATTTCTTTGGTATATCATAGGAAAAAATATCAGCATAATGTTATCACCACTCTTTATTGTGAGTGGTGACATCTAATTTTTATATTTGTTTTCACTTGAATAGTCTCCATGGATCAATACGATTTCACAGAAATGCTACTGTATAATCTGAGAGAGAATCCACAATTCACGTCTCTGTGTTTTATAAAGAACATGTCCTTTTGGAATCTACCTACTGTGCCATGAGACATTCAAATTGCACACAGGCCCCTCCTAGAAAAGAAGCAGACCGCTCCAGCTACAAGCTCTAGTTGAACGCCCAGCTTTTTCATTCCAAGTAGACACAGTTTCACATGACCCTAACACAAGCCCTGTGAAGCGAGTCTATTCTCCAATAAACCCAGGCAAACACTAGCTCAATACAGCTGTACGAATGAATCAATATTGTTTGAAGCCACTGAGCTTAGGCACAGATGTTCACACACAGGGTTTTCATTTCAGTGACAAGTGTATAGCAGTAGAGCCGCTATAGCATAGAGTGTGTATGTATCTAATGGAGTGGGCCTGTAAGGGTTTTTGAAAATAGCCTACTTTGCCATTGCTACGTTCAAAACTTCAGCAGCTGACAGAACTAGTGGTAACTCACTGGCTTTCAGTTAGTACTTTGTGTTCACTGATGATGTTCAACACATTTTCATGCACCCATTTACCATGTATAAATCGTTTGTGAAGTATAGTTTTAATTTTGTCTGTTTTGTTTTAGTTTTTATTATTTTAGCATTCATTTGTTTCAGTCCATTGTTTTTAAAGAAAATTCTGATTGATAGATAAATATAGTGTAACTCTATCTCAGGGTGCAGATTGAATTCAAATTTCATTGTTTTTTTAATGAGTCAGTGTTTCACTATGCAACTCAAGCTGGTCATGGACAAATGATTCTCTAGCCTGAACTTTCCGATCACTGGGATTGCAGTTATTTGCCATCATACCTGGCTAGAGTTTTCATTTACAAATCACATTTTTTTATGTTATGATTAATCATATTTCTGAATGTACCATGTAAGGAATCAGTATCTATTCCAAGATTCTTTCTGAAACTTTTTACCCTTAGCTTTATTGTATATATATACTATACTATTATATATATATATATATATATATATATATATATATATATATATCACCACATTTAATTAAATTTTAATGAGTGGTTCAATTACTGGTTGACTTCACTGTTCACCTTTGGTCTCCATGCAGAGACCCAGTTATTATAATAAGACTATTTTGGAACTTTTCCCCATTGAATTTTCTTGGGACCATCAATCAGAACTCAAGTGGTTCATACATGCGGATCTGTTTCTGGGCTTTGTGGCTTCAAGAGTCTATTTACCTTTCTTTACACCGGTGTCCCTACTATTGTAGTTCGATGATAAGTCTTAAAATCACAGACTGTGCTTTCCTAACTTTGTCCTATTTCAACATTGAATTATTAAGATTTATTCATAGCCAAAGAAACAGTATAAATAATGAGTCAATTAAAAAAATAATTTTACCTCACTGTAATTCTAGGTTAGATCCATTAAACGCACACAGCAATTTTGGATGATTTATCAACTTATAAATATCAAAATTCCTAATCTATGAACATGGTATCGATTTCTGTTCATTTATTCATGACATTTTATTTCCTTCTGAAGTGTTTTGTAACTGACAGGGCCAAATTATTTCTCATATTTTGGGAAAGTCATTAAGCATAACATGATTTTGATGCTATGATAAATGGCAAATTTTTAAGTTTTCACTTCCAATTACTTGCCATTATAATATGCCTAGTAATAAATTCTAATATATCAATTTTACATCTTGAAATTTATCTAAATTCATCTTTTAGTTAACTTTGTACATTCAATTTTTTGCATAAAGGATTGTTTTCCATTTAAATAAATATATTTATTCATACATCTTCCTTCCTGATATTTATTTATTTTTGCCTCACAGTACTGACAGTAGTTTATGGCATAATATGGGATTTAAATAGTGAAGTGGAAGTAACTGTCTTAGTCTTCTTGTAGTAAGCAATGCTATTTGATAATTTTGTTGAAGTCAGCTGTGTAATAATCAACACCTTTGTAGAGTATTATTTACTGAGATAAAAATTTCTGACTGTGATTGAAGTTATGCCTGCTGTCAGCTTTGCCAGTTTTTTAATAACCTAAAGCATAATTAATAGGCATATATACATATATATGATTGTTATTTTCTCATGAGTTGATCCCTTGTAATTTTGAAACATCCTTCACTACCTCTGAAAATGCTCCATTCCATGAAGTCCACTTTGCCTAAGGTTTACAAGGTATATGAGACTTCATACACTTACATGATATAAGGTAATTTTCCCCATCATTTAACTTTCAGTTCCCATGTGCCTTTATATTTAAAGTGTATTTAATTATACACAGTGTCCCTACCAGCTGTGGCTCTCCAGCAGGACCCCCACCCTGTGCTTTGCACATTCCTTTCTTGTTCTGGTGATATCTTCTGTTTTTTATATATGTGTTCAGCTTCTTGTGCCTATTCAGTGAACTCATCATTTCCAACATACTTCTCAGCTTAAGAATTTTATTTCCTATCTGTTTAATAATATCTTCCATATAATCACTTGTGATCTTAGTTGCATGTAAGTCTTTAAACATATCTACAGATGTTATTCTAAAATCATTATCTGTCAATCCTAACATTCCATTTAATACGAGTCCAATTTTAAAGATGTTGTTCTCTTGAATTTGAGTCATGATCATCTATATCTAGTACTATTTGCTTATATAAAAAAATCACATACTAAACTTTGTCAAGAGTCTAGGTAATGTTATGTGTTTTTATTAGGTGTGTTGACTAAGTTTGAGGCTAGTTCTAGCATTCCCAGTGCTACATGAACTTGGGCCTTACCATCTTGATTAGTCACACAGAAACCGATCTCTGAACTTTGTGGTCCCAACCCACAGCCCAGTCTACACAGGTCATCCTTTGTCCATAGCATCACATTAATCCTTGCAGATTTCTAAATTAATTTCATTCTTTTGCACCTTAGAAGAAAATGTAAGTTTTGGTCTTTATGACCTTGGATTAGGCAATGTTACTTAGCTATGACTCAAAAGCACGTGAAATCAAAGAAAAGTTTAAAAACTTCTAAAGAGCATTGCCAAAAAAAAAAGGATAAATAAAGGTGTAGTGATGTTTCAGCAGTTAAGAGCACTGGCTATCCTTTCAGAGAGGACCTGGCATCAAGTTTCACGACCATCTGTAATTCTAATTTCAAGAGATCCAAGGGCATTGCATACACGTGTTTAACAGGTTTACACACAAGCAAAATACCAATACATATAAATATAATAATAATGACAATAATTTTAAAAATTAAAAAAAATAATATAGCTTAAGAGATGAGAGAGAATGTTTGCAAATCTTATATATTAAAAAGATCTAATATTCTGAATATAGAAAAAAACCTCTTCCAATGCAATAAGAGAAGCATCCTTACCAAAAACAAGGAAAGTATAGAACATACATTCCTAAAAGAAGACTGGTAGTTAGGGTATAACTAGTGAGAGGGCACATATTTAGCACATGAAATCACCTACCAGCGAGCTCATGTCTTATTCTACTTGCAACAGAAAGCATTCAAAGAGTTTCTGTTTCAGAAACAGTTCTTTCAAACATTAAGGATAACACAGAGATTGTCTTGTTGTGACTTAGAGTATTATCTCCTCACACAGTCTTCAGAATGTTGAACACAAGCTTTTATAATAAAAGTTTTTTCTCAATAGTCTCTAATAGTAATAGTAATGATCCCCATACATGTTAAACAAATTCTTTTTTATTGCTTTTATTAAGCTATGTGTATTTCTCTGTTCCCCTCCCTTCTTCCCCCTCCCCTTCTACACTCACTCATGCCCCCACACACTCCCAATTTACTCAGGAGATCGTGTATTTTTCTCCTTCCTATGTAAATCCATGTATTCTCTCTTAGGGTTTTCTTTGGTGTCTATGATCTCTGGAGTTGTGGCCTGTAGGCTGGTTTTCCTTTGCTTTATGTCCAAAAGTCTCTTATGATGTATTTGTCTTTCTGGGTCTGGGTTACTGCACTCAATATGGTTTTATCTAGATTCATCCATTTGCCTGCAAATTTCATGATGTCATCATTTTTTACAGCTGAGTAGTACTCCATTGAGTAAATGTACCACATTTTATTTATCCATTCTTTGGTTGAGGGACTTCTAGGCTGTTTCCAGGTTCTCACTATTATGAATAATACTGCTATGAACATACTTGCGCACATGTCCTTGTGGTATCATTGAGCATCCTTTGAGTTTATACCCCAAAGTGGTATTGCTGGGTCTTGAGGTAGATTGTTTTTTAAAATTCTTTATTTATTTATTTTGCCGAGACAGGGTTTCTTTGTAGCTTTGGAGCCTCTCCTAGAACTAGCTCTTGTAGACCAGGCTGGCCTCAAATTCACAGAGATCCACCTGCCTCTGCCTCCCAAGTGCTGGGATTAGAGGCCTGTTCTGCCACTGCCCAGCTGTTTCCTAATTTTCTGAGAAATTTCCATACTGATTTCCAGAGCAGTTGTACGAGTTTGCATTCCCACCAACAATGGAGGAGAGTTCACCTTAACCCACATCCTTTCCAGTATAAGTTGTCATCAGTGTTTTTGATCTTGGCCATTCTGACAGGTGTAAGTTGGAATCTCAGAGTTGTTTTGATTTGCATTTCTTTGATGGCTAAGGATTTTGAGCATTTCCTTAAATATCTCTCAGCCATTTGAGATTCGTCTGTTTAGAGTTCTCTGTTTAGGTTTGTACCCCATTTTTTATTGGATTGCTTGTTCTTTTGATGTCAAGTTTCTTGAATTCATATATTTTGGAGATCAGCCCTCTGTCCAATGTAAGGTTGGTGAAGATCTTTTCCCATTCTGTAGGCTGTCCTTTTGTCTTGTTGACTGTGTCCTTTGCTTTACAGAAGCTTCTCAGTTTCAGGAGGTTCCAGTTATTAATTGTTGTTCTCAGATTCTGTGCTTCTGGTGTTGTATTTAGGAAGTAGTCTCCTGTGCAATTGCCTTCAAGTGTATTTCCCACTTTCTCTTGTGTAAAATTCAGTGTGTTTGGTGTTTGATCCATTTGGACTTGTGTTTTATGCATGGTGATAGATATGGATCTATTTGAATTCTTCTACTTGTTGATGTCCAGTTATGCCAGCACTGTTTGTTGAAGATGCTTTCTTTTTTCCATTTTATGTTTTAGCTTCTTTGTAAAAAAAATCAGGTGTTCATAAGTGTGTGTATTGATATTCATGTCTTTGATTCGATTCCTTTGTCTGTTTCTATGCCAATACCAGGCTGTCTTCATTACTGTAGCGCAAGAGTAGAGCTTGAAGTCAGGGATGGTGACACTTCCAAAAGTTCCTTTATTGTACAGGATTGTTTTGGCTATACTGGGGTTTTTTCTTTTTCCATGTGAAGTTGAGTATTGTTCTTTCGAGGTCTGTGAAGAATTTTACTGGGATTTTGATGGGCATTGCATTGAATCGGTAGATTGCTCTTAGTAAGACTGCCATTTTTACTATGTTAATTCTACCTACCCAAGAGCATGGAAGATCTTTCCATTTTCTGGTGTCTTCTTCAATTTATTTATTCAAAGTCTTAATGTTCTTTTCATACAGGTCTTTCACTTGTCTTGTTAGAGTTATCCCAAGATATTATGTTATTTGTGGCTATTGTAAAGGGTGATGCTTCTCTGATTTCTTTCTCAGCCCATTTATCATCTGTATAAAGGAGGGTTACTGATATTTTTGAGTTAATCTTGTATCCTGCTATATTAATGAAGGTGTTTATGAGTTGTAGGAGTTTCCTGGTAGAATTTTTGGGGTCACTTATGTATACTATCATCTCATCAGCAAATAGCGAGAGTTGACTTCTTCTTTTCCAGTTTTTATCCCCTTGATCTTCTTTATTGTCTTATTGCTCTAGCTAGAACTTCAAGTACTATGTTGAATAGATAAGAAGAGAGTGAACAACCTTGTCTTGTTCCTGATTTCAGTGGGATCGCTGGGAGTTTCTCTCCATTTAGTTTGATGTTGTCTGTTGGCTTGCTGTATATTGCTTTTATTATGTTTAGGTATGTTCCTTGTATCCCTGCTCTCTCCAAGACTTTTACCTTAAAGGTGTGTTGAATTTTGCTGAATGTTTTTTCAGCATCTAATGAGATGATTAGGTGTTCTTTTCTTTCAGTTTGTTTATATGTTGGATTACAATAACAGATTTCCGTATACTGAACCATCCTTGCATATCTGGGAAGAAGCCTATTTGGTCATGGTGGATGATTTTTCTGATGTGTTCATGGATTCTAGGAGAACTAGATGATAGGAAATATTCAAATTTAGAGCTGAAATCAACAAAATAGAAGCAAAGAAAACAATACAAATAATTAATGAGATAAAGAGTTGGTTGTATGAGAAAATTAACAAAATTGACAAACCTTTATCCAAACTAACCAAAAGGCAGAGCAAGAATTTACAAATTAACAAAATCAGAAATGTAAAAGAGGACATAACAACAGACACAGAGGAAAACCAGAGAATCATCAGACCATACTTCAAAAACCTGTACTCCACAAAATTGGAAAACTTAAAGGAAATGGACAATTTTCTGGATAAGTATTACTTACCAAAATATATCAAGACAAGATAAGCAAGTTAAATAGACCTAAACCACTAAGAAAATAGAAACAGTCATCAAAAGTCTCCCAACCAAAAAAGCCCAGGACAAGCAGGTTTCAATGCAGAAGTCTACCAGATTTTCAAAGAAGAACTAATACCAATACTCAAATTGTTCCACAAAATAGAAACAGAAGGAACATTGCCAAACTCTTTTTACAAGGCTATAGTTACCCTGATACCAAAACCACACAAAGATGCAACTAAGAAAGAGAATTACAGAGCAATCTCCCTCATAACATTAATATAAAAATAGTCAATAAAATACTGTCAAACAAACTCTTAAACAATTCGACCACTTAGATCACAGAACTTTGTGTTTCTTGGTTTCATTCTGCTGACTAAATGTCATATAAAATCTTTTATTTGGTCTTTCTCAGTTCTTCCTCTTGTTCCCTTCAGCAATAAATTTAAATTTTCCTAAAGTCATTCTCTCTTTCTCCCTGTCCCCTGCCAGAAACCTTTTCAATTTTATTCTCCCTGTCTTAGTTCCTCCTATAATGGCTTTAACAGATACTGTGTAACTTGCAAAGCAAAGGTTGCTACTTTTATGAATTATAATGTAAATATCTGATATGCGACCTCAAAGTGGTCACAACCCACAGGTAGAGAACCACTGATATAGATGCATCTTTAGAGATGTTAGAAAATTGTATACTTTGTAGATTTAGTCTTTAGGACATGACGATAGGTTGGATACAGACAGAATTATTAAAAGTCATTCCTATTGACTTGATGAGCATAATTGAATGCATATTGATGGCAGCCATTAAAATATGAGCAAATGAAGAGAAATGTGCTTACATTTAGTGGAGTTAAGAATTATTAGACATAGAAGTACGAAATGTCTGTGCAATAGCAGAGTTTGATATCATAGAAGGAGTTATTTGTAAGATCCTGGACTCAAGAAAGATACTGTCTGTAAGTACATATATATATATGAGCTACAAATTATATAGACCTCATTTTCAGACAGCTAGAAAAAGGCCACAGTTGGACAGATTGAGGATTCAAACAGAGTTTTCCATGATAAGTCACTTTCTCTTTATTGTGTTATTCAGCGTTTTTCATCTTCTCCAGGATCTGGATTGCTATTTCAGAAGCATTTTCTATAAACCTTATGAGAGCCCTGCAAAACAAGGGCCCAGTTTGGTGAACACATGCAAGAGAACGAACGGTCCAAGGAGGTCACACAGTTGGTTACAGATCTTTCAAGGGAGACTTTCGAATTTAAAGCCTGTTTTTGTGTTTCTGTTCTGCCAATTTTCTTCCCCTAAAGTGTCTTCAGATCAGTTACTAGTGGGACGTCAGGTGTTGTTTCTAATTCATTACTCCACTGTCCACCGTCTACTGGGTGGGATCTTCTCCATACTGTGTACAAAAGCCACAGAACTAGCCCTCTACTGAGAGATGGCCAAATGAATAGCTTAAAGACTGTGTGACCCTAAGATTTTGCTAAGGACAATGATATTTTGGTGACAAAAATCAGTATATTGTAAGCAGAACAAAAGTGAACTTAAAAGATGTTGAGTGAGTCACAGAATTTCATAGGAGAATCAGAGTCACTCCCAACTCTGCCCAGACCCACACATGCTAGAGAAAGCAGCATGTTTCTCCATGGTTGTATCAGTGTGGTCTGTGCTGGGTTCTTTCACTAGAAACTCTATATCTGCTGCAAAAGGATCTGCTATCACACCGGGCGGTGGTGGCACATGCCTTTAATCCCAGCACTTGGGAGGCAGGAGGAGGCAGATCTCTGTGAGTTCGAGGCCAGCCTAGTCTACAAGAGTTAGTTCCAGGACAGGTTCCAAAGCTACAGAGAAACCCTGTCTCGAAACACCAAAAAAAAAATCTGCTATCACTACAGTAGTTAGCCCTTGTTCAAGTTACTCTATCCCTCTTCATGGATCATACCACACACCACCACCTTCTTCATTAAGAGTTGGAACAACATGGGACCCCTGATAAATCTCTAGTAGCATTTATTTATGTGTGGAAGAGAGACAAATATGTTGCCTGTTTTTCATTATCTGTTGGTACTTGCTAAGGTCTTAATTATGAAACAGTAATTTTAGAACAAAACATGCAATAACTCTAGCCAGTGTTAGCTCACAGTTGTACAGCAGATGTGTTTGAGTCAGCAGTCTCTAATAGAGCAAGCTCGTGGTGACACTGCCACAAATCATTTAGCATTTTCATAGATTGCCCTTTAAGTAGCCAGCTCTTGATGAACACAAGAATTATAGTAACTCTAGCCGTGAACTCTGCTTGCATATAGTCTACCAGTAAATTTGAAATGATAGAAAAAAAGAGGAAGCATGGTTGAAGCATGAAGTATTCTAAATTTCTCAAGACAATGAGTTTTGTGAATATCCTAATTTTTCCCACTTTTAGCTTCTGGAAATCCAGGAGACTGGATTTTATTCAGAGACTCTTGGGATAATGTACCAGAATTTTAGAGAGGACAGTGATCATCCTATGGGCGTTGTCACAATCGTCCAAGCTGAATCCTAGACCACCATCATGTCTATCTGTTCTTTAGCACCACAGTTTTATAATTTCTTCAAGAAATTTCACTCTGGTTACTTTCACTGGTTACTGGTCATCAGAGATCGCTTCTGTTAAGTAATGCATTGCTGTGTTTGTTACACAAACATCATTGTCATCAACTGAATGAGTAGCAAGACTATTCTCTTATAATGTAAACTGTAATAGACACAGTCAAGAACCAGAAAAATGGGGATGGGGCTTTAAAATCGTCATCCTTTTGTTCATTAACAACGGTGAATCCCTTAGAAATTATCTTTAGTAAATTCTGAGCCTGGCTTGTAACTAAGAGCCTGAATCTAGATGCATTTATTTCCCTGTGACCCCTCTCTGACTAATTTTTTGTGGTCATTTTCTTGGTTTCAAACAGTAGTCTCTCTGGTGGGTGACCAGTTGCCTCGTGGTCATAGCAGAAACCAAAGCAAGCCACTTCATCTTCACTTTACATGAGTTGAGGTTATGCAAACTTTACTTAGGACCTCTGGCTTCCCACAACTCCAAAAACTGTTGATATGAGGTCATGACCTCGGTGTGCTATCATGACCATGTCGGTTTCTATAACCAAGGTGTGAGCTAAGACTCCAGAACTGATGGGATGGTTTTTTCATTTTCCCAGTTTAAGCCCATAGTACTGCTGTCCTTTCTAGATATTGTTGGGTTCCAATTATTACCAAAAATGATGGAGTGATATGGTCACTCAGCATCACTTAGTCCTTCACAGAAGCATCGAACTGCAGTGATCACTGTCTCTGGTGTTTTCTAAGCAAACCTAACCTGCCAGAATTTGCCCCATTGTCTGTCCCTTCACCCCCACCCCTCTCTCTCTCTCTCTCTTGTCATCGGGAAACCATTTCTCAGCATCACTACAGTAGAGCTTTCAATCACACTAGCCTTTTGATGAATACTTAGGGCTTTTCCATTCACTTTCCCTCTTGTTCCCTTCCTCTTCTCCATGCTCTAAATATGCACGCTGCAGCCTGTAGCAGTAAGGCATCAGGAGTAAATCTTAGAGATAGTAAGGATGTGTAGTCCTGGAATAAAAAGGAGTCATACTTTTGATAAATCAGGGACACATTTGCAGTCATTAAGACTGGTAATTGGGGACAATTACCACTCTTTCAGCTGAAGCACAACTTTCAAAAACAAAGTCAGCCTGGGGAGCTAAGAGAACTGAGCTCGAAGGAAATTTCTGCTTTAGGTGGGTGTTTAAAACTAGAGGCCATTGACACTGATTTGTTGGTGAGTTCCCAAGTCTCTGCCAATCCTACCACCTTGGAGAAGTCTCACAAACCTTTTGAATCTTGCCACTATTATCCATTTATTGGCGTGCTCTAGGTAGGAAGTGAGGTGGCTTCACAACTCTGCATCATCTCTAGGTGGTGCTATCAATATTAGCAGGCAGAAGTATAAACGCTGAGGCGTCTTAGAATATCTAGGTTCACTGTTGAGCAGCTCTGAGAAGGATGCCCCATCAATTCTATCTGAGCATAGCAGTGACTGAGAATTTTGGACTCCCTTCTTCTCCATTCAAGCACTCTAATACAGACCTCAAAATCTTCAACAGTGTAACGGAATTCAAGCCTATATTTAGATTTACTAACTTCCTACATGTATATAGTGTTTTGAGATTTTTCATTGTGCAAAGAAAGTAGAAATAATCTCAATTATAATAAAATCCCACTTCAGTAGTATCTGTGATTTCTTCACTCCAATTACCGTGACTGAGTGTGCAAAACAATGGCATGCTATAATTCATTTATTATGTCAGCACAGCCGGGATTGTTGTGCTTTCTTCGTTGTTTGATACTTGATGGCCATATAGCATAAATTGGGAGTTGTTTGCCTCTGACAACCATTGCTGATATCAAGTAAAGTTGATCTGAATAATCCTCATGTTGCTGGAACATGGGACACTGGGCAATGGCCTAAAAGGAAAACAGGATGTGGTGTAACATGACGCACTAAATCCCCTGCTGAATCAGGCCTTTAGTTTGCTCAGCTGTCTTCCTCTTTTCATCTGGCACGTGATCTGGTGGTGCCTTATCTCCATTCTTGACATTAAAAAATCCAGCTATGTCAACACTAGAAGACAGTGCTTATTACTGCTCACTTAACACTTACTCTGCATACATCTTTTACCAGATAAAAAGCAGAGTAATACCTGTCTTGACTGCAATAATCCTCTTCTTGCATCTTTCTCTACTTATCCCATCAATCCTAGCCCAACAGATAATAACCACTAATAGCCAATGACAAGGATTTTGTGTCAAGTGCATTTTATGAATTATCCTCATTTAATTATCCCAAAATTTATTTCATCCCAAGTTTGGATAAGTGTTTAGGATTTAAACATTGATTTGATGAAGGCTGCATCAGATGGTGCACTTGGAATTCAAAGCCAGACCAAATCAATACAGGTTACCAAGGCCTTGCGTCTCCTAAGACCCACTCTGCCTATGTGCAGCTTTTCCTCATAAAAAGAGAGATAGACACCTGACTTTTCCAGGGGCAAAGGAGTGTGCCAATGATGATGCCACTCTATATCTTTCATGATCCCGTCACTCACTCTGCCTTCTTCAGTCACTGTCTTCTTTCTTTTCATATGTTACTCCTTCACTCATTATTTTATTTTCTAATTAAAAAATCAACATTAAAACAACTGAAGATAAAACCCTAAGCCTAGCAATGCTTCCTTCAAGAAATAGCTACGTTATTTGAAGGATGAGGTTATGGTTGAAAATGTATGAAAGATGGTGTGTGTGTGTGTGTGTGTGTGTGTGTGTGTGTCCCCGTGGGTCTGTGCGTGCGTGTGTGTGTGTGTGTGTGTGTGTGTGTGTGTAGCACTCTGAGAGGGACTCCAATACAATGCTCCTTGAATAAAAACCAAAGAGATGTAAAGAAAGAAATCATGGGGCTCTAGAAAAAAATTGCTCCAGTGAAAAGAGCAGTTGCCTTGAATATCCCAGAGCAGGAGTTTGCTCTGTATGATTTAAAAATCAGTGTGGCTGAGCAGTGCTACAGTAGTCAGGGATGACATCAACTGATGCCTTACAGGGTTGAATGAAAATTTTGGAGGATCTTTGAATGGAAGAGCAAAATAATCTTTTTTCTTTAGGCTTTCACATGCTGTATAAGCAATACAATAAAAGAAGACAAAGAAAGATAAAGATCCAGGTTAAGTCTGTCTTAGTCGTCTAAGTCCTAGATAACCATTCCTTGGTCCCCATCATCTGTGGTTCCTGATCACTATTCCTTGATCTCCATCATCTGTAGAGCTGGTGAGAAGATATGGGGGCATGAAATGTCTTAATGAAATAGCCGACAGGATTTCCTGATGAGTTAGGTGTGAGGCATAACATACACGATGCAGTTTGGGTGACTCTAAGATTAGCCAGGATAAGCACAAACATGAAGTTACCATCACTGAGACAAGGAAACCCAAGAAGACAATGGATGTGAGAAACGTGGGGGATTTTGATCCTACCAATGATAGGAATCCACATTAGAATACCCAACCAAAGACATGCAGCAAATATTTTGATGCAGGCCTGTGTAATTCAGCAGAGAATTCTGGCGAGTCATCTTTGTATGGGCAGTTTTATGTTCTAGGAACTGAAGTGAAGTAGGTCACTCATGAGTATAGAAAAAAGAAACCATGGAAACTTAATGCTCTCCTTGTCTAGCTGAACACCAGAAACCCCATGGAGTTTAAAAATATGTGCGCAGACCAGAGCTCAACAGCAAACTCATTGGCTAAAAACTTTTTAGAAAAGGGTCCAGGAATCAATGTAATTCATTGGCTTCCCTAGGCAACTGACTATTTAGAAACTGAAATACGTTCTGTTCAGTCTTTGTAGTAGAAAGTTGGTTTAAAGCTGAGGAAATGCTTTTTTCCCACATCCACCGCCATATAAACAAACCCAAGATATGGTTTTCCTTTCCAAGATCAATTCATCAGCTCTCTACGGGCTCTGATTTCATCCATCCTAACCTGCAAGTTTTACACCATTAGCTCAATTACTCTTTTTAAAAGTAAAATATGATCATCTAATCTATCTCCTTCCTTTTTCTTCCTCCAGCTTTTCTCATGTAGCCCCCCTACTTGGTTTCTCTCAAATGTATACTCTCTATTTCTTTGTTGGGGTGTGAGTCTGTGTGTGTTCCTAAAAATATACATACAACCTGCTCAGTCTGTTTCATGTTACTTATATTTGTAGTTGGGGTTGACCACCTGATGTTGGATAACCACTTTAGGATTCTTCCCTAGAGATGACTCTTTCTCCTGCTCTTGGAATTCCTTAGTAGTCTGTAACTCTTTATCTAGGGCTGAGGCCCCATGAGACATCCTCCCAGGTTAGAGCTTCGATTAGGGTCATCCTTATCCAGCCTCAGCTCGCATACACCATCCCAGGTAATGCTGACTTACACCTGTAGCCAGGATTCTCCTTTGCTCTGCAGCTGATAGGAAATCTGTTCTCTGTGACCTTTCACCTAGTTATCTCTCACTCATTGGCAACCTCAACTCTGTCGCCACTTCCTTGAAGATTTCTCAAACTTCTGACTAAACCAGTTATCCTGAAGGTAATGGATTTTGATAGATACGTAGGAAGTTAGGAACAGAAAGTTTTATAAAGGAAATAATAAAGAATCTTATATAAAAACATCAGAATGGATTACATAATATATGTATTAAATATTTCAAAACCTCTTGTTTCTATATTTACTAAAGAGACAACATATTTACCTCATACTTTCTCTTTTCCTCCTCCTCTCTATATGTGTGTATTGTAAATATGGGGTGGAGAGACGGGAGACAGAAAGGGAGGGAGGGAGAGAACCGGGAAAGAATGTGTTAGCTATTTATTGTCTCATTAGACTGTAGGCTCGTCAAGAGCGAAAATCTACTTGCAAACCATTTTATCCCTGGGATCTTTGCCAACTGTCTGGACTTCATAGTGGCACTGACATACTATTTTGTGAAAAATAATGTGGGAAAAACCTGAAGTCCTGGGTGAAATGTGTATTGTTAGCATGAGCACAGACGTGTCAGAAGCCCAGTGCCTCAGACCCTTAAGAACTGCAAGGCCTTCCCCAGATACTGATATTATATGCAGAAGTTATCAAATGTAGCTTCATCCTCCCAGATGACTGAGGTGTGAGATTGCCCCCCCATAAAACCCTCCATGAAGCTTAGAAAACCAGCCAGCAAAGAAAACCAGCCTACAAATCACAATCCTAGAGAACTTAGACAACAATGAAGACACTGAGAGAGACATACATAGATCTAATCACATGTGAAGTAGAACAAGACAAGATCTCCTGAGTAAATTGGGAGCATGGAGACTTTGGGGGAGGGTTGAAAGGGAGGGGAGAGGCAGGGAGGGGAGCAGAGAAAAATGTAGAGCTCAATAAATATCAATTAAAAAACCCAGCCATATCTATGGGGTCTCACCAATATGAGTGCCTAAATATGGACTGAACAAGGACAATAATTGCCAAGCTAAAATGGCTGGAGTGGGAGAGACTATGAGGCCTCATCAAGAACTACAGACTCCTAAGGAATGCTGGGAATGGGAAAACAGGGAAGACCACACCAACAGGTTGACCATACAATCAACCCTGAAAACATATGTCCAAGCACACAGACTGAACTGGGAGGGTATTTATATATTTTGATGTGTGTGTGTGTGTGTGTGTGTGTGTGTGTGTGTGTATAGCAGCAATTAATGCAAAAAAAGGCCAAAAATTTGAAAGAGAGCAAGGAAGGGTATGTGGGATGGTTTAGAAAGAGGAAAGAGAAGAGGAGATGATGTAATTAAATTGCAATCTCAAAAAAGAAAAGAAAAAAATTGCTAAGATTCCAGGCTGCTGGTGTACTTCCATCAGCACACACCCCACCAGATCCTGAGCTTTCTGTACATACATCTGCCATCCCTTCATTCCCACCACCCCAGCCAAGCCAAGCCCAAAGTCTTGCAGGCTGCAGCAGGAGGACGTTACGACGACAGGCAGAGGAACCAATATCTGAGGTAAAGTGAGCCTGCACCATCAAACTTCAGAGTGCAAAATTTTTTACCTTGGCTTTGAAAACATCGAGGTCTTGCATAACTTCTATGAACGTTTATCATAATTTAAACAGATAATGTGATGTCTTCATTCATAAGTGCTAAATGAAACATTAAGTTCAACAAAAAAAAATTACTCTTAAGTTGAACTATTTCTGGAGAAGAACTTTAGAGCTCACAGCCTCCCTAAGAACTACAGTACAACAATCATTATTTCTTTTTATCCTCTGAAAATTTGAATGGCATCAAAATGAATAGACTGACGTTTTTATGTGGATTCTTCTTTTTTACTCCTTGAAGCTTTTTTTAATCTGCTCTTAAAGTCATTGCTGCTAGTCGCTTCTATTCTATTCATTTTTTTTTTCAAAATGAAGGAGTGACGAATCAATACAGGCAAGAGAGACAATATTCAAAGGCTGGGAGTTGGAAGTTCCCATCATTCCATAACCAGGACACCTGTCAGCTGCACCTGTCACTAAACTCAGTCTGGGCTTCTCCTGCTCATGGTCCAGAATTTTGGAGCTAGGGTACCTGTTTCTTTCTAACTGAAAACAAGTTATATTCTCACTCACAATAATGCCTTTGGCCGAGGACCTCCGTATCTTGCTTCTCAATATTGGTGATGGCCTTGGTTGAACTTCTTGCTAAAAGGGAGGGTTGGTAATCTCCTCAGGGACTTTCAGAGCAGCAGAGACGTGACCCCGGGTGTTATTGTTGGCAACTAAGGTAACCACCATCACACTTTGTTTGCCAAAACCACCCCCTTCCACCCTCCTGTGTTCCCACAATTCATTCCAAAAGAGAAGGTAAAGCAGAGACACAGTCAGATCCTAACGTTTCCTTGAATGTATCTGGGGTTGGGAAATTCTGGTAAAGGTGTTAGTGCCTTGTGGGGGATAAGGTGACTTCCTAGCTGATTTTCCTAGATCGCATTCGTGGGTCTGAGATTGTAAGAATATACTCTTTTGTTAATTTTGTTTCCAAAACTCCTGTGTTTTAAAGCAACAGACTGGTATAAAGAGAAAGCAAACATCCTTGACTGTACTTGACCGCACACATCCACAAAGGCAAATGGTGTCTGTCTTTTTGGTTTCAATCATTCTGTTTCATGACGGGACAGGCAAGTGCAGGCATTTCCACAGCAAGTTCCGCCTCACTCCTCACGATACTTCTCAGCTTCTCATAGTTAACTTAAAATCTTCATCCTAGATATAAAAACCAGTCTTGATTTTTGAAGAAACATAATCTTTTGGTCTCACCTCTAAGAACACGGATGAATGAAGAGTGTGTAGATGTTCTAGGGATTTCTACAAAACGTTTCCTCTTCCGGCTCTGTTCTTTCAATAATGAGATTATTTTACTGGCAGCAAAGTACGTGCGGAGGTGACAGTGACTGCCAGAGGAGCCAGCAATGAACCCTCAGGAATGACAGCTGAGCGTCCTGAGTAGTCAGAGAGAAAATGAAAGGATTCCTCCAAGAAATATTTTCCAGAACTCTATTCTGGGAACTGCCATAAGGGAGGCATTGTTACTTGAGGAACTCGTTTTCCTGTAAGCTCGGAACTCAAAGCCATGCCTGCTTATTCAGTCTCCTATTGTCTTACCCCACCCAGGACAATAGATTTGTAAAGCTTGTTTGTCTTTTGAAATGCAGATCGTTTTTATCATGATACCACATGGTCTGTTAGCTACCTATCCTTGTATTAGGAACAAAATTTTAGAGTTTTGAACAAAAACAAAGAGCAGTTGATATGGGTTAAGGCACACGACTGGGACAAGATTTAGTTGTGAGAGGAGGGACTTGGTCTCCCTCTTCATCAGTCAGCCACGCCCCTTCTAACGCTTCCCCATTGTTGATGCATATTTCTTTGGAATGATTGTCAGCTGTGAACATCCTCCTGCAACACTGGGTTCTGACTGGGTACTAAAGCCATTGTGTTGGACATTTTAATCCACGTGTCCAATGAGAAATGGAGAGCAGTTCTCCCTATGAAAAGTCTTACATATCAAAGAGTAAGTAGGGAACTTGACGGAGGGTCGCCAGACACTATAACAATCCTGCTGGTGGAAAACTTATGTCATCTATATTGAAAAGGTCCTACCTGCAGAGAGCTTTGAAAATTGTTTATACTACCTTGTGTTGTAAGCATTTTCCACTCTTATTATCAAATATACCACTTTTATGTGGGTTAATTAAATTCATTCTGGGGTAAAGGACTGGAGAGTTTTGTTTTGTTTTTTTCTTGTTGTCTAGGGTCTCTGGGGGTTGTTAATTGTGGACTGTTTTTTCTTTGTTTTATGTCTAAAAGTCACTTATGAGTGAGTATATATTGTATTTGTCTTTCTGGTCTGGGTTACCTCACTCAGTATGGTATTTTTTTTTCCGAGATCCATTCATTTGCCCGCAAATTTCAAGATATCATTATTTTTTTAACACTGAGTAGTACTCCATTGTGTAAATGTGCCACATTTTCTTTACCCATTATTCGGTTAAGGAGCATCTAGGTTTTTTCTAGGTTCTGACTATGACAAATAATGCTGCTTTGAACATAGTTGAGCACATGTCCTTGTGGGTATATACCCAATAGTGGTATTGCTGGGTCTTGAGGTAGATTGTTTTCTGATTTTCTGAGAAATCATCATACTGATTTCCATAACAACTGTACAAATTTACACTCCCACCAGCAATGCAGGAGAGTTCTCCTTACCCACATCCTCTCCGGCATAAGCAATCATCAGTGTTTTTGATCTTGGCCATTCTGACAGGTGAAAGATGGAATCTCAGAGTTGTTTTGATTTGCATTTCTCAGATGGCTAAGGATGTTGAGCATTTCCTTAAGTGTCTTTCAGTCATTTGAGATCTGTCGGTTGAGAGTTCTCTGTTTAGGTCTTTGGGTTCCTCTGCTACTCTTTTGCCCACCTCTGTCCTCCATTTTGTAGATGGCTTCCTCTGTGGTGCAAAGAGATTTTAGGTGGAAGTAAGTTGACAGGTTTCACTTTTGTTGAATGTGCTTTTAGTATTCCATACCTACCCCAACTCAAAAAGAACCTGTTTACAAGTCAAGTGTCAAGAAAATTTTTTTCCAGTCTTCCACTTAAATATTTAATCCATTTTGAGTTGAGATCTTTTAGTAAAGTTTAAGATAAAGTACCACTTTCATTTATTTACACATGAGCATCATTTTTTTCTGCACCATTTACTGAACAGGACTTTCATTTCCTCTTGTATCCTTGGTCCTCTTATCGAAGATCAACTTACTATTGATCTTCACATTCTCAGGCTCACTTCTAAAGCATCTGCATACTGTTGCGTCCAGCACAGCTTACTGACAGACAGGTGCACGGTGGCGTCTCTCTATAGTGACTATGTGGTTGTTATGACTATGTAGCATTGTGACTACTTAGCTGTTATGTGGGATCAAGTAGAGATTAGCTGCTAGCATGAGGTGCCGGGCCTGTAGAAAGCTTAAGTGTCTGATGGTGCCCATGGTATCCAGTTATTTCTTACGCTAAGTGGGAGCTAATTTTGTGGGCTGCTGGTGAGGCCGTTTTTGCTCAGAAATCAAAATGCCTTGGAAGCTTCTAGACGTCAGGTCACAGGTGACAGTTTTCTTTAAAGTCTTTACTTGAGGAAGTAAAGAGTCTCAGCCAATGTGTCGAGAGACTAATACAAGACCTTGCAACCTAAAGTGTCTTCGACACTCCTTCCCGGGTGTGTATGTTCTCTTCGGGTTTGGTAGTTCTAAAAGCTGTCTCATTATGTTTAAGGGAAACAGTGCAGGCAGTTTGTAATGAACGGAGACAATGGAAAAGAGAACCTCCTGTCCTGACGAGCCCGTTTGACAGTATCAGCAGAGAATCACAGAGAGGGGGCCGCAAAGGCAACGCACGAATCCAGTCGGAAACTCTGAGGCACACACACAATTGTTCACATTGAACAGATTCTGCGTTTTGTTTCGCGACCAGAGGCAGAGGCTTCCGTCTGCGACAACACGTCTTCGAAAGGGGGAGCTCTTTAAGCTGTGTTGGACTCATGTAACAGTTCTGGACATGTACTATTCCAAGGAAAAGAGAAGCGAAGACCTCAAACACAATGTATTTTATGCTGTAATCTCTTACAAGCCAAACTCACTTAAGGTACAACTTTCAGTTTCACGACATATACCCTAATGCCACAAATGACTGTTATAATCAGGGCAATATGACAACTCCATACTTCTACTTTAATGAAGTTTAATTTTGTTAAACTGCAGGTGAAAATTTGACAAAGATGAATCCTGGCGAGAAAGAGTCTACCTGCTCATTTCAAAGTGAACATCTCTGACCTTCAGTCGATATTTGTGACCTTTTGCCCACAATCCCAGAGGGAGAAGTGGGTCACATTTACTGGAAGACTTTCTTTTTGAGGCAGGTTTTGGCCGGACTGGCCTTGAACTTACTGTTCTCTCACCTCAGCCTCCTGGGTGTAGGAATTACAGGCATGTGTCACTGTGCCCAACTCTGTTCAGAGATTTTAAAAGGCTAACTATAGCTATTCCACACCAATTATAACTTCAATTCATTTATTTGTTGTAAACTTAAAATCTTAGAAAATAATAGTATACACAAGCATACACACACTTTTGCTAACAGACCAAAGGGGGAGGGAGCAGAAGGACACCTAAAATCAGTATTTTAAAACTAAGAATTCTGTTCTAAGGATTTTGAATGAATTCTGGATTTTTGCTTTGTTTTGTGTTGTTTGGCTATAAGTACTCTCATAGGAATCACGAAAATAAAAACATTATGATAAACCCATAAGCACCTTGCTAAGAACGATGCTTTTTGAAACATGTAAGCATACAAAAATCATTATAATAAAATGAAAACGTTCCCCAAATCTTTGGAAAGAATTTGAGAGTCATAACTTTTTTAAACTGTAAATACACTTGAGTACAATGAAGCACAAGAAAAGAAATAGACTTGAGTTCCAACACCAGCTATGCCACTAACCTACAAGTGCAACCTTGGCCAGTCACGCTACCGGGATAAACTTAGCTTCTCAAGTTGCTTATGTTTGAGCTCGAATGAACACTCTGAGGTTTCCAGGAGTTGACTAAGCTACCCAAGGTTACCATCCAATAAATGATTGAAACAGGATTAATCTTGGAGAGTGAAATTGCACAGGGTGAGTTCTTAACCAATAACCATTAAGACACACAGAGATGGTTTTCTACAAAGGTGTCAAAGTTGTCTTATAAGAAAAGGATAGTCTCATCAACAAACGGTGCTAGACTGATTGAATGTCCCCAAGGAACAAAATACACTTTGATCTTTATCTCACATCAAACTCCAAACTAACTTAAAGTATATCCTATCTCAAGCATAAAAATGAAATTATCAAAATGGAGAAAATACAGATGGTTTCTGCGATTTTGTGACATAAAAAATTCTATTTAGATAAGATAGTAAAAGGACTAATTAATTGTAAATGAAAAAATAAAAGATGAAAGTCATCAAAATTGAAAACTGCTGATTTCCAAACAGTGTGAAGAAAATTAAAAGGTAAGTCACAGACAATGAGAAATTAAGTATAATACACATATCTAACAAAATATGTGAGAACTTATGAAGATGGATTAAAAAGGAAGTAATCAAGCAGTGGTGGCACAAACCTTTAAACCCAGCACTCGGGAGGCAGAGGCAGGTGGATCTCTGTGAGTTTGAGGTCAGCCTGGTCTACAACAGCTAGCTCCAAGACAGGCTCCAAAACTATCAAATACCAAGAACCAGATAGATAGATAGATAGATAGATAGATAGATAGATAGATAGATAGATAGATAGATAGATAGATAAAGGAAATCCACTCAATAAAAAGTAGAGGACATTTTTGAGTCCATTGTGGAAAGTATATAAACTGATAAACACAAACATGATCTTATTTTCAACATTTTTTATTGAGAGAGAATCACAAATTAAAACTTTAGTGAGATAACAAAAAAAATAAAACTTGAAATATGGGTAACACAAGTCCCATAAAGATGAGAAATACAGAACCCTCATCTGTTGCTGAAGCAAATATCAAGTGATAACCAGTTCAGGAAACAACTCGTCAAGTTCTTAACAATTCACTGTAGTTTCTTGACTGGATGACTGCTTCCTAGGTACTGGTCTAAGAGAAATGAAAGTGTACGTCCACAATACAATACTTACCAAAATAGCCAAAAGCTAGCATCAGGAACATAGAAAACATTAGGTTATATTCTTGTGACATGGAACACCACTCAGCTACTAAGGAATGGGCTGCTGCACAAATATGAACACATTTACACACGTGATACGGAACAAAGTCAGACTACGAGGTAGCATTCAGATTTACAAAATGAATTTTGCCATTTGTGACAACATATAGTTAGAACAAGCATTTACCGTACTGGGAGAAATAAACCAGACTCAGAAAAACAGCAATGCCATAATAATCTCACTCGTGTGGAATCTTAGAAGGCTGATCTCAGAGAAGCTGAGGGTAGAGGCTGGAGAGTGTGGGCACTGTGATGGGGAAAGACTGGTCAGTGCATACTGAGCTGTGGTCACACTGGAAACATAAGTCCCAGTGTCCTGCTACACAGCAGAAAGCTTTGATAACACCATATTATGTAATACATACAAAACGTTTTACGTAAGAAACAGACTACACAAAGGATTTTGAATGCTTTCATCTGGTATCCTCAGCTGGGGCATTCTCCCAGTGAGAATGTGTGCCAGTGTGCCTCATTGTCTGCTGACTCCGAGGTGACCTGATCCCAGCCCCATTGGGGATTTTCATTGTTAGTACGTGAGGTTGAACAAAAAATATTAAAGGTGACTAATATGGAGTTGCCTCTCAGAAAATGCCATCTTAATAAAATAATTTAAAGCATGTTCTCTTGTCCTGATTGGAAGATAAATGATAAAAGCATTAAGCAGAAAAATACGAAGATTTCTAAAATTCTTATTGCTGTACATTATTATAACAAAAAATTCATAAATTTAAAATGTAGGGAATGGTTAATATGGGAAAACACATAAGAAACATATTAGTCATTAAAATATTGCTTTGACTTAAGATGCATTTAGTTAAATTGTGGCTTATTTTATAATCCAAATAGTATGCTTTTGACGTATCTCCTGTGATTAGAAACAAATTGCCAAATGCAATCACATATACTATCTTTCGGTATCTCACAATATACTAGAGTAAATAAACAACACCAGTTACATCCAGCTTCTAAAGGCTTCTTGAAAACCTTTCAAATATATCCATTTTATTTTTATTTTTATGAGCTGTTTATTTACATTTTATTTTGTATTTTCCTGGGAGGGAGCTGGATTTATCAACTATTGAGAGAACTATGTAAAAACTTTCTTTTAAGTGAATTTACTTATTGTGCAAATTTGTTTAATTTTAGCAAAAAATATATTAAGATATATTACTGAGCATTCACCAATTTTGAATTATATTTTCATAGTAAATTAAAATTTTTCCTTATAAAATAATTTTATATCTTATACAAGCTGAAATGTAGTATATTTTGTCCAATATTTATGTAGCTATGCCAGTTTTTGTGTTTTGTTTTCCATATTTTAATGTTGACTTGCTTGTGCAATTACTATTTGAATGGTTTGTGTATGCCTCTTACAAACAGCTTACATGTGGATCTTACATTGCCCACTGACATTTATTTCTAGTTACTGTATATTCCATTTATATATCATGTTCATTTAGAGTTGTAAGTTTCATCTCATGTGACCCATTTGGTTTAATCATTTTCCCATCTTTTACTTTTATAGTTTTGTTTTTTTGTTTTGGCTTTGGTTTTTTGCTTGCTTGGTTTTTGTTTTGGGTTTGGTTTTTTTTTTTGGCTATTTTTTGTTTTTGGTTTTTTGTTTGTTGTTTTTTTTGAGACAGAGTTTCTTCGTGTAACAGCACTGGCTGTCCTGGAACTTGATTTGCAGACCAAGCTGGTCTTGAACTTTTAGAGATTCACCTGCCTTGCCTTCCAAGTGCTGGGATTAAAGGCATGCAGTACCACTGCCCAACAATTTCATGGAACCATGGTCAAAATATATGTTCCTACCCTCAATTCCTACATTGAAAATCTTCATCAAATATCATACATATTTCATCTTGAATAATATTTTAGGGAATATTTCTTTAGTTTACAAATACCTTAAGTAATATAAGTTATATGTCATTTTCACTTGTGAAATATCACACATTTTTAATACAATTGTCATGATAAATGCTGATAAGCTTTCACATCAATGCCAGTAAGATATGAGACACTGTGCATAAATCATTCCATTTACCTTTCTACCCACAGTATGCATTGACAATTTTATTTAACATAAAAAATATAAAACATAAACTTACAACATAAGTCAAAAAATTAACATTAGCACACAGGAACACACCAGTAGTAACCAGAGCTGACCTTCCTCAGCACATAAATGCTGAGGTGGCCGTGTAGAGCCAATATTTGGGAGCAAATTTGAAAACAAATAAACACAGTATGTTAAGCACTACAGATTTATATGATCCAGGGTCCACAGCAAGCACCTCCTCAAAATGTTCCTTCCTGTGCTCTGCAGAACTCTGGACTGAGCCCTGTGAACTAGGGATCTGCTCAAAGACCCTAGGCATCACGAAGGAGCACTTGGTCCAATGGCCTCCATGGCATTTTACCAGAAGTGGTATCAAACCAAGTGCGTGCCTTCTTGCTTCATCTGTGCCAAAGCAAATAGTAACTTCCTCTTAGACTCTCCAACTCAGAATCTAGGTTAATAATGTGTTTTATGTAAATAAGCCAGATTTTTCTTTTTCAGAACAAAACCACAAAAGTAAATATGGTTTGTAGTTACTAATGCCTGTAAGAAGGAAGAAGGAAGCTTGGCCAAAAAACAATAAATAAATTTTAAAAAGTTCAAAGGAATTTGGATGGAGAAATTATAAAATTCCCTTATTTTCCCCCTTAAGAGAAAAACACCCTGCAGATGAAACCCTTTTGAGATTATTTATAAAAACTTTGAAACAAAAGGTAAAATATGTATAACAAATACTCACCTGTGAGATTAAAACTGAAGTAATATTTCATTATACTTGTGTCAGGTATTTCTATAATTGAAATTTATATACATATATATGTATATATATAGTCACTGATATCCCATTTACCAGCCCTATTCCCCCTTTACTGTCCAAATCCTGCATCCACAAATGTCATTCTCACTAATTCTTTCCACTGTATATGGTGTTTTAATAGCACTCAGTGGATTAGCATCCACATATGTATATATATGGCATCACACTGAATGTAAAATGTTGTGTCTGTTTTTCTGCAAAAGTATGTTTTAAAGACATCCATCTAAATGTCATTAGAAAAGTATTGCATCTGAACTCTGTATTGCTGGAGTCTTATTGCTCTGGCTAGGAATAGACCCATAGTTGTTCTTGCGTATTTTCTATTACCAATGGTGTCTCTCTCATAAATAGCTTTATGAGACTCCTATGTGCATGGCTCAGACTGTGTCTCTAAGGTGACACTGAGAAACACCAATACTGGGACAAGTTGTGCATCTCTTCACCTGGATGTCATACTGTTTTCCAAGGTGGCTGCATGTACATCCATAGCTCCAGCCATGAGTCCTCACCAAAACTCAGTCCCAGTAGATGTGTCATAGGCCATCTGTGTTGTAAGAGGAGCGGGTCTGCTTTTTGTCCTGGCCGCCCAGCTCCATGCCGCCTGGCTCACGGCCACCCAGCTAGCTTAACCCCCGAAATAACCACACAGAAATTGTATTAATTAAATTACTGCCTGGCCCATTATATCTAGCCTATTATTGGCTAACTCTCACATATTGATTTAACCCATTTCTACCAATCTGTGTAACACCATGAGGTTGTGGCTTACCGGGAAAGATTCTAACCAGACTCAGTCTCAGACAGGAGTTTCATGGCGTCTGCCACACTGCCCTTCTTCCCAGCATTCTGTTCTGTCTACTCTGCCTACCTGATTTCTGCCCTATCAAAAGGCCAAGGCAGTTTCTTTACTCACCAATGAAAGCAACGCAAATACAGAAGAACCTCCTATACCACATCTGTTAATGGAAATGAAGTGCTCTCTCATTATGGCTTACATTGGCTCTCTTTGGTGTCTGCTTTAGGAAGCTCTCTGTTGTGATAAACACCATGACCAAAAGCAACTTGGAGAGAAAATAGTTTATTTCAGTTTACATTTCTAGGTAACAGTCCATCACCAAGAGAAGAAACTCAAGGCAGGAGCTTGAAACAGAAACTCTGGAGAAAGGCTAATCCTGGCATGCTTCCTTCTCAGCCAGCTTTCTTTTTAAAGGAGAACTGTGTGCCAGGAGAGGCACTACTCACAGTGTTACAGGACATCTGGCATCAATTATCAATCAAGAAAATGCCCCACAGACAAGACCATAGGCTAATAGGATGGCAATTCCTCAATCAAGGTGCCTTTCTTCAAGGTATCCATAGTTTGTTGACAAAAACTAATCAATACTACCTTTATGAAAATACATCAGACAAACCAAAAGAGATATTCTAAGAAATGCCTGATTAAATCCTATTAACTGGCTGAAAGACAGAAATGACAAAAAGACACTATAGGAACTCACAGAAACATAAAATTAAGTGAAATAATTGGGACTCCAATCCTGTGCTACCTAGAGAAAGGACTATATTTTAGTTCACAGCATTAATGTTATTTAGCAGTTGTGGTAAATGACCATGGTTTGAAAGACAAAAACATGCTCCCAACTTCTGCCTGGTGATCTTGTCTCCTTCCAGTTTTCAGGAGGATCTGTAAATGTTTTTCTTTGGGTTCACCTTATTACTTAGCTTCTCTAGGATCATGAACTATAGGCTCAATGTCCTTTGTTTATGGCTAGAATCCACTAATGAGTGAGTACATATCATATTCATATTTTTGGGTCTGGGTTATCTCACTCAGGATAGTGTTTTCCACTTCCATCCATTTGCATGCAAAATTCAAGATGTCATTGTTTTTTACCTCTGAGTAGTACTCTAATGTGTAGATGTGCCACACTTTCTTTATCCATTCTTCCATTGAGGGGCATCTAGGTTGTTTCCAGGTTCTGGCTATTACAAATACTGCTGCTATGAACATAGTTCAACAAACGCTTTTGTAGTATGATTGGGCATCTTTTGTGTATATTCCCAAGAGTGGTATTGCTGGATCCTGAGGTAGGTTAACTCCCAATTTTCTGAGAAACTGCCACACTGATTTCCAAAGAAGTTGCACAAGTTTGCATTCCCACCAGCAATGGGAATTATTCCAAATCCTCTCCAGCATAAGCTATCATTGGTGTTTTAGATTTTAGCCATTCTGACAGGTGTAAAACGGTATCTCAAAGTTGTTTTGATTTGCATTTCCCTGATAGCTAAGGAAGTTGAACATGTCCTTAAGTATGTTTTGGCCATTTGAAATTCTTCTATTGAGAATTCTGTTTAGTTCAGTACCATTTTTTAATTGGGTTATTTAGAATTTTAATGTCTAGTTTCTTGAGTTCTTTATATATTTTGGAGATCAGACCTTTGTCTGATGTGGAGTTGGTGAGGATCGTCTCCCATTCAGTAGTTTGCTTTTTTGTCTTAATGACTGTGTCCTTTGATTTGTAGAAGCTTCTCAGTTTCAGGAGGTCCCATTTATTCATTGAAGGGGAGAGGGGGAGAAAAGGGGAGAAGGGGAGGGCCGGGGAGAGTTTGGGGGAGTGAGATGGTTGAGATGAAGGAAGGACAGATATGGGAGCAGGGAAGGAGATATC
Source organism: Ondatra zibethicus (assembly GCA_004026605.1). Classification (NCBI taxonomy): domain Eukaryota; kingdom Metazoa; phylum Chordata; class Mammalia; order Rodentia; family Cricetidae; genus Ondatra; species Ondatra zibethicus. The sequence goes on from PVIU01002305.1 coordinate 173,982, forward strand.
TTAATTGAGGGAGCCATTTTGGAGTGGGCAAGTGGCTTGCCTCAGGAGTCCACGGGGATGACCCCAGCTAGAACCCTAGGCAGTGGAGGAAAGGACGCCTGTACTGGCCTTGTCCCGTAGTCAGACTGATGACTATCTTTAATATCACCATAGAATCTTTGTCCAGAGATGGATGGAGACAGACACAGAGACCCACATCAGAGCACTGGCTCCCAAGGTCCAGTTGAAGAGCAGAAGAAGGGAGAATAAGCGCAAGGAAGTCAGGACCACGAGGGGCTGGTCCACCCACTGAGACAGTGTGCCTGAGCTAATGGGAGCTCACCAACTCCAGGTGGACTGGGACTGAACGAGCATGGGATTAAACTGGACCCTCTGAATGTGGCTGACAATGGGGGCTGACTGAGAAGCCAATGATAATGGCACTGGGATTTGTCTCTACTGCATGTACTGGCTTTTTGGGATCTTATTCTCTTTGGATGCATACTTTCCTAAGCCTGGATGTAGGGGGAGGGCCTTGGACTTCCCACAGGGCAAGGTACTCTGCCCTCTCTTAGGACTGGAGAGGGGTGGGAGGAGGGTGTGTGGGGTAGCGAGGAGGGACGTGGGAGGAGGGAAGTGGGAATTTTGATTGGTATTATTTATAAAGTAAGAAAAAAAAAGAAAAAACCCTAGACAAAATGTAGATGATTAAGTTATAAGAGCTAATAGGACAAGCATAAGGTATGGGACACAATGATCTCTGAAGTCCTCTAAACCTTAAACCTTCTCTAAAAGTCTTAGAAAATAAAAATTATTGTATTTATTTGAATGCCAAAGTTATCTCATTTTACTTTTTTCATAATGAATCAAGGTCATTTAGAATTAGATGAGTATATAGACAGTAAAGATGGAAATTATATATATATATATGTTTGTTTCTTATCTGCTTTGAAGAGTCATGTATAAGGATTCATGTTGGACTGATTCTTACAGAAAGTAAACTCTCCAGAAAGATATACCTGTGGTAGCATGGGTAGCTTTCAGTGACATTTATTCTAAGTTAAAAGAAAGAAAATACAAAAAAAAAATATACCTGTACTCTATGTATTTTCTGTATTCCAGTGAGACCTTCACAAATTAAAATTATATGACATTCTTTATTTTTGGTTGTTTGTATCCTGAAACCTTGGATTTCTCAAAAAATCTTCACATTAATAAATGTGATTTTGGTTGGGTAAGGTGTCTCACAGTTGTAATTCCAGCACTCAGACTGACACAGGGCATTGGCATGAGTTTGAGGCCAGCTTGCACTGAAATGTGAGACTCTGGCTCAAAAAACCAAAAGGCATGTAATTATTACATATTTATTAATGCAAATTCATATAAATCACTTAACTCAAGATGTATCTGAGGAAGCATCAATAAATGACACTCTATAGTGATACTAGAGTGTACCACAGAAAATCATAATCTACTTGAAAACGTCAAGATAATTTTATAGAAAAATGTTTCAGATTTATTGAAGCTGCTTTATTTTTTTCCATACATTGTTTTGTTTTATTTTTTCCATTCAAAAACATAATTAAAGAAATAAAATTTTTACCTTTCTTCCCCTTCTCCAGGTCCCCTCCCACTACCTCCCCACCCCTCCTCCCTCCCCCTTCTTCTTTGAAAGAGGGCGTGGTGCCCTGCCCTGTTGGAAGTCCAAGGCCCACCCCCATCCCTCCCGGCCTAGGAAGGAGTGCATTCAAAAAGACTCGGTTCTCAAAAAGATAATACATGCAGAAGAGATAGGTCCTGGTGTCATTGTTGATGGGTTCTCCATCTGCCAACTTTTGCCGCCACATTCAGAGAGTCTGGTTTGATCATATGCTCATTCA